>JABUQX010087109.1:27500-30983 GCA_015478945.1 Trachelipus rathkii
AACGTGTATTTATATATATAACAATCGGAGACAGTTGAAGCTTGAGTGACGCTGACTGTACTTGCATAATTATATAAAATCTTAACTTGCCCAGAATTGAAGAGAGCAATTGCATGTGCAATTAATTTGACTTATTCTGCTGCACATAAAATAACATAATATAACACCCCTTCCTTGATTAGGGCTCTGCCCGTGAGTGGTGGTGATATCTGTAAAAAAAATTGTATAATTTGATTGGACTTAAATATATTATCTTTCCTAAGAAAATAAAAATGTTAAGATCCAGAAAAAGTTAGAGCAAGAATAGTTCATAAATTTAAATGACAGAATAATTGAAGCAAATTTTCAGTAATATTTCTCTGGTGATCAAATAGAGTAGAGCAAGAAATAAAAATATATTTTAGACTAAGTCTTAATGAATTATTATGGCATTCATTTGACTGGTGCTTTCCCGCAAAGATGAATCGCAGCAAATAAAGAATAAAGTCAAGGTCTTGTCAATTCAGTTTGTTATCGTCTATTATGTTCATACATACTAGAAATAAACCAATCTTGATTCAGGATCTAAGGTTAAACAGATAATGAATGACCTTCACGCTGATTCAAAAGGTCTTTCCGATAAGTGGCATTTCATTACTATTAATAACGTCTATATAATATATATATATATAATATATATATATATATATTCTCATTGTATTAATAGTCTATCTTAATTATACTATGGTAATATATATATAATTATTAGGCCTATATAATAGACCATATATATTAAATTTAGTGTTCGAATCCACATAAAATTCGGAGATATAAACGTTTATAATATTTCTTTTATTATTTATTTATTTATTTATTTTATTTATTTATTTATTTATTTATTTATTTATTTATTTATTTATTTATTTATTTATTTATTTATTATTTATTTTGGTAGAACTCATTAATTCTAATTGCTGTCAGCATCTAACAGCAATCAGCAGTGTAAGTTCCCACTATGTACTGGAATTCAAATGAAAAATGTGTTGACATTCATCATATTAATACACTATTTTATAAGTCAATAATGAGTTGTAGAGTTTTTTTTTTGTCATTTGCAAAATAGAGATATTATGTAAAAAAAGCAGTCTTTGTGTTGGTTTTGAATATAAATGTACAAAAGCTGTATGGCTATACAGTTATGTCATAAACCCAGTAGTTTCATTTGAGATGAATTTTCATTATGGTTTAAACACAACTCGTTGACCCCATTCTTTTTTTAAACATTTATAATTCTGACATTACAGTTAAGAGTTTGAAATAGATGGATTTTTTCTTAAAACTCCTGTTGAAGTTGAAAGCACTGTATTGTTTTTTATACGTGCTTTTAAACTGTAATAAAAATAAAAATCTTAATGTTGCAATTATAAGTTAGGGGGTAACGATTACAATTTGAGAAGCGAAGTCTTCATAGTTTTTTCTCAATCTACCTATATAAGATAAGCCATTGAACGTAAAGCAAATACTAGATATGATATAAACAAAATAATCTCATTAGATGATCATATTTTAAAAATCCTGTAGGTGTTTATATGTTTAATAATATCAATATATTTTATTAGTTGTTAATTATATTTTAAGCTTCTTTTTTTATTCTCTTCTACAACGAAGATCTCCAATAGTCAATCTAATTTGTCTCTGATCAAAGATTGTACATTGATTTTTAAGAGCAAGTCCAAATTAAGTTTTTTTTTTACCACTTAATTATTTTATTAATATGCAATCAAAATCATCTATCTGATCCCCAATTCTTTTTTCCGAGATATTTTAAGGGTACCATAGGTTTCTCTGTTTTACCTTTTAATATATTTAATATTAAGGCCCACATTTCAAGCTAACTATTAGTTAAAATATAATACAATACTTTTTTTTCTGAAGATGCATATTGAATTCCTGTCATGCATGGTTAAATACTGGGATATTTAGAAAACATATTTGTGAAATGAATACGACCATAATGCCTTGTATGACTAAATAAATTTAATCCACATAATATCTGATCATTGTTTACTACTGAATTAACGCACCTGATTTGTTTAAGCATAAACAGAAGTTTTGTTCAAAGCAGAAATGCACAATTAACAGTATACCTGCAATGAAAAATATGTTTAAATAAATATAATATTTTTAAGTTTTAAAATAAAGTATTTTTGAAATAAAATATTATACTTTAAATATTAAACATACATTTCTTTCATTGTATAGGACAAAATTATTGTAATAATAGGCGATTCATAAAGATCATACATTCATTTCAGAAAAGAGGATATAGATTAGCTGCAGAGAGGCTTATTTCTTGATGACGTAATGGATAATAGCTAATCAGAGAAACTTACTTACTGATGACGTAATGGATATTAGCCAATCAGAGAGGCTTATTTCTTGATGACGTAATGGGATATTTACAATCAGAAGAGCGGATTTCGTTATATAGGAAATGAAATTGATGACACAATAATTTTATATGTACTTAAAGCTGTAAACTTAATATTTGATATGGTGTACTGAATACTTTGTAATTGCATCAACATTTTTGCTCTACAGAGGTTCTCATGTAAATGAAATCCCTCAAATTCTCTCTGATAAATGCTCCGAAGAGCAAGAGAAGTAATAAAATATTATGACTGAAATTATAAAAGATGAATTAACAGTAGATTTATGGGAATTGAAACAGATGATATGTACAGTATTGCAACCTATCTTGACCTTAGATATATAAGGGAAAGTTTTTTTCTTCCGGCCAAATAACTAGCAGATAAATTAAAATCCATTGAAACTTCCCGAAAAGTTACTTACTGCGAATAAAGTGCATATAGGAGCCACAAATAAAGCAGAAAAAAATGGGATCACACACCAAAGTGTGCAATGCAAATATTAAGGAGACCAATTAGCATAATTCTTGCCTCAGTTGCGGATGAATATGGACTAATAATGATCAGTGACGTAGAATAGAAAAATATCATAGGAAAGGGTTAAGCGAGGAAGGAAAACAGTATGAAATGTGGTGAAAAAAAGGAAAAGAATATCCACTTTAGTGAAGAAATTGCTGCGTATTTATCTCAGTTTTCCTCCGAGCATGTTTGCGCGAAGTGAACAATTATTGTAGCTCAAGCTGGTCTCATTTACGATAGAAGCGTAGCGACTTCTGTGGGGGGGGGCGAGAAGCAGAAAACCTTTTATTTTTGAAAGCATAATTTACCTCATATAAATTTTGAGTATTAGAAATTATGACTTCAGGCTAAGAAAAAAAGCCCCCCATAAAAAAATTTTTTTTTGTTGTTAAAGCGCACTTTCTGATAGTGAGAGGAGAAATGATGGTGGATGCAAGCAAGTTGGGTGTTTTTCCCCCCCCCTGTCCCGTCCCGCAATCCTGTCTGAAATTTCTTTCAACTTCATTGAAAGGCCAAAACTCCTTATATATATATATATAGGATATATAATATATAT
>JABUQX010087110.1:0-5000 GCA_015478945.1 Trachelipus rathkii
AAGAGATTTTAAAAAGGAGGAAGTACGAAATGATGAGTTATTATTATAAAGCACGGTGAATGCCATCGCGAGTATGAGAGCGCGTAAATTTTCACCCCCACGTGCGTTTACGGTTTACGCACTAGTTTCTTTATAGGTGATTATATTCCTGAATGCGTGCGTACAGAAGCTCTATACTATTTAATCTGATTAAAGGTTCATTCTCGCCAACGGCTGAATTTTGAATAGTTAGCATTTCACTCTCTGGCTTTATGACTGCTGCAAGATATCGTATTGTTTTTATCACTTCTTCCACGAATTCATAGTTGAGAGTTGGTTTGGTAGAAGGAAATTGGATTAAAGAAGTCTAACACATGCTTTAAGATTCTATCAAGAATATGATGCTGGCAGCTAATGTACTGTGGCTGACCAAATCCTCATATGACCATTTCAGTTTTTAATTTTTTAACAATTCCATTCACTCTTCCAGTATTTATTGCTGTTGTGTCACATACGATTATTTTGAAATTCTTCCATGCATCAAATTGATTCACCAAACTTTGCATTAAAAATATACTGTGATAATCAACATTCACATTTTAGCTAATACCTAATTTCAATATCTACTAAGATTTAGATACTTGATTACTTCATGATTTGCAATTCGCGTACCGTCAAAATGAAGGCAGTAAATAATTCTCTTCTTGCAAAAGAGATTTATTTTACGCTTCGCATCTTCGCTCACTCTTATAACAGCCGCCAAAACACGCTGTACTGTGATACGTGTTGGACACTGATCCAATCTTCGGCCAGACTGTAGCAGTAGCTTTATTACTTGAAAAAGATTTTTGTCACCAACTTACTGCATGTGATGCTAAACGTTTGACACGTTTTCCTTTGTCATAAGTCATTAATAAAGTAATAATTTAAAATACTATCATTAATAAATAATCATGCGATTTCATGAAAGATCTAACTTTTTATTTGCATCAGATACAATGCACCGTACTACAGATCTCGTGACACACACTGACTGACTTGAAACGGTTGGGTGGCAGGGAAGTTTTTTTTTTTATTGCCACCTGAAATAAATAATGTTTAGTAATCAGATCAAACAAAAGTTCATCAATTTGCGACACATGTCTGTATGGGAGATTTTCATAAATATTGCAAATTTTTTTTTTAGGGGGTAACTCTAATAATATAATATATAATATAGTATTATAATATATTATATATATAATATATATATATATTATATATATATATACTATATTATATATATATATATATATAATATATTAATTATATATATATATATATATATTTATATATATATATATAACCAAAATGTCCAAATTAAATGAATTTATTTCTATTTGCCAAATTATTTTTGTACATATCTAAGACTAATACATACCTAATATTGTACATTGTTTTTAAAATTTAAGGATTGAAAACAAATAAACCTTAGGACAGGAGATTCAAAATTTTGCCAAATTTTTTAGTCATAACTCTAATTGCGGAATGATTTAGGCATTCCGCTAACTGAAATTCCGCAACTTTTTTCAAATTATCGAATCGCAATTCCGCCAATTATTTTTTGTTGTCCGCAATTGCAATTGCTGACTTAAATTGCGGAACGCCCACCTCTGATATATATATAATATATATATAATATATATATATATATATTTATATAATATATAATATAAATAAAAATATATATATAATATATATATATAAAAATATTCTTATATATATCGGTATTTGTATATATCATGTTGACTAGTATTTATGTAATTGAGCAGTATATATATTTATATATATATATATATATATATATATAAAGGTAAAAAGATATTATATATATATATACTATAATATAATATATATATATATCTAAGAGCGCTCGCTAGTAAATTGGTTGAATTGTGAACAAGTTGTTACTGAACAAATCTGGGGGCAAATAAAGGAAGCAATTGTTAGTAGTGCAAAGAAGTATGTGATGTGCTAAAGTAAGGAAGTAAGAATGTTAACAGCGAATGGTGGAATGAAGAGGTGAATGAAAAGCGGTTAAAGGTAAAAAAGAAGCGTGGTTGAATGTACTAAAAGAAATGATGAAGTTTTTCAAAAGAAAGATGCTTGGAATTATTAAAGGAGGAAAAAAGAAATACTAAAAGGTGCATAACGTAGGAGAAAACAAGAGGTAAATTGAACAGTTTGGAAAGGAGGATGAATGAGGACAATCAAGGGAATAGGAAACTCTTCCTGGAAGGAAGCGCGAAAGTTAACGAATGAGAATAAGGGGAATCTGCTTGAAGATAATGAATAGGATGTGCTTTTGTAACTTGGAATGAATATGGTGTGAGGGGAGTGTTGGAAAGAGACACTTCGAAAATCCTGCAAACAATATTAACAGTAAATGATGAGGTGCTAGTGAAATGTATGTGGTTTTGATGGTGCAAGAGGAATAGGTATTTTGGGGATGAGGTTATAAGTAAGGAGGAGGTAATGGGTAGGGTGAGAAAGTTGAAAGAATGGTAAATCTGCAGAGTGTGGGGTATAGATAAATTACTAGTGAAATGATCAAGAGCGGAGCGAGATGTGATTGATTGGATTTGGAATTGTGTAATAAAGCGTTTATGAAGGGTATAGTTCCAAGGATTGGAGGAGAGCGGTATAGTACCCTTATATAAGGGGTAAGGGAGAAAAGGGGAACTGTAGAAATTATAGGGAATAAGTATGAGTGTTGTAGGGAAGGTATATGCTTGGTATTTTGGTCGAAAGAGTGCGTCGAAGGACTGAAGGACTGAATTGTGTGAAGAACAAGGTGCGTTTAGGGTGGTAGAGGAATTGTGGATCAAGTCAATCTTTACAATTGAAACAAATGATTGAGAAAATGAGGGAGAAGTAAGAATTAATATTATATTTAGGTTTATCGGATTTGCAACAGGCTAGTGATAGAGTTAATAAGGGAAGCTTTATGGCGAAGGTATTACGTAGTGATATTTATTCGTGATTTGGTGGTGAGGCTTTCTGGATCGGAATCAAAAGTATGGTATATCTATATGTGAAGCATGTGTAAGAATCCATGGTGACTGGTTTTAAGATTATAGTGGATGAGACAGGGCTGTGTTATGTCTCCTTTATGTCAATTTGTATATGGATGGGGTTATCAAAGAATTCGAGGTGGGGATGGCAGAAATGGTGTTAGAATTATTGGAGAATGGAGATGAGTGGAGGGTGCCCTCTATTATATCCGGATGATTTGGTTCTATGTGGCGAATCCTGAAGAGAGTTTGAGAAGATTTGGTAGAGAGATGTGGCAGGGTAAGTAAAAGGAGGGGGTTGAAAGTAAACGTAGATAAGAGTTACGGGTTATGTTGTGAGTGAGGACAGTCTCTCAGTGGTGAAGTTATTTAGATGGTGAGCAGCTGGAGCAAGTGTCTGAGTTTAAATAAGGGTATGTTGTTGGATGAGAAGGGAACGGATGTCAGAAGTGTAGTAGGAAAGTTGTGAATGGCAGGAAGTTGCTGTGCAATTAAAATCGTTGGTGAATGTAAAGGGAACTAAGTCTTGAGTGCGGTAGAGTCTTAACATGAGGGTATGTTTGTTACCTGTTTATGTATGGTAGTGAGACTATGGTCTGGAAATAAGAGGTATAGATCTAAAGTTTCAATGTGTTCAGATGGACATCTTAGGGGCGTGTTGGTGTGAAAAGAAATTATAAAATGAGGAAATGAACGTATTAGAGATTTGTGTGGTGTGGAAGAAAGGGGGTAAATGAGAGAAAAATGAAAGTATGTTAATGGTTTGGTCACGTGGAAAAGGAAAAGGAATAGTCGCGTTGGTTAAGCGGATGTATAGGGATGAGTGTGCTGGAACCGACCGCCTGGGAGACCGAAGAGAAAGTGGATTGAGACGGTAGACGAATGTCTGAAGGAGAGAAATGTGAGGTTTTGGCAGAGGCGAGAATAAGGTGCATGATAGGGATGAAGAATGGCGGGGTTTGTAATGGGGGCAGATGGTTGTGGCCCACCTGGCCAAGGGATGAACCCTTTACATTAACGATTTACCATAGTGAGGGTCCGTCGCGGTCCATGAAGCTCTAGGGTGATTCCTGTCTGTGACGAGCTTTCACTAATTAAGGTACAGAGGGGCGGTAAGGCTGGGCTTTCTTTTCGACATTGTCATAAGCTTCTACTGCTTTTCTTTCCCGATGCTTGTAGCGCTCCTTACTCCCAATCTTTGGAAAATAAGGTTAGGTGAAGAAAGAAAGAAAGATATATATATAATATTATAATTATATTATATATCATATATAATATATAATATATTATTATATATATATCTATATATACTCTATAATATAATATATATATATATATCTATATATATATATATAATATATATATATATATATATATATTATATGGGCGTAGCCAGGGGGGGCAGATTGCTCCCTAAATCTTGACTGAAATAAGAACTGACCTTAAATGTTAGCGCAGACGACGTTTTTAAGGGTTTAATTAGTAGAAAAACTGAAAAAAAAAGGATTTATATCAACGATAAGATACGAAGAGTAATTTACTGTATCTCATATTTGAAATAGAAATATTTTTATATTGTTTTTAATTTTTATTTGAGTTATATTATTGGCTTGAAGTCAACTAGCTGTGTGCTTTTTATTCAAGCTAACTTCTTCAGACAGTAAATTCTCCGCTGGAACTCTCAATATGTCGATAGCATTTGGCGGCTGATAAAAGCTGATATATTATATAATATTATGATATATAATATAGTATATATATACTATATATATATATATAATTATATTATATATATATATATATATATATATATATATATAATATATATCACCTCAACCTTTGCCCCCCTAAATGAAATCCTGCATACGCCCATGTATATATTATAGCCTATATATAAGAACTCCCCACGAAACACAAAGGAACAACCACGATAAAGAATGAACTTCTTTTATCATAGCACTTAGCCTC
>JABUQX010087110.1:10000-15000 GCA_015478945.1 Trachelipus rathkii
CGGGAAACACAGAAGATGGAAGAGACATCCAACAGAAACAGATTGGGTGGCAGGAAAAAGGAAGCACCGCAGCGAACTAGCCTGGAGTTACCCACATCAACACAATACTCATGTGCAGATACAGCATCCCTAGTGATACGAGGGCGACGTAAAGTTGGAGGTACGCGAGTGTAAGCTCCCTCGAGCACCTGCGCTGCGGTACCTATAGAAAAGTAGATAAAGCACCAACATCGCGCCGCAAAGATAGAGGGTCAAGTGAACTGGAAAGTACAGATACAGTTTTTAAGCCTTTTGCCTTTGATCTCGACCCTATCCAAATATGCCCGGGTGAAACCAAGAGCCCCCCCAGATATGAGAGCAGTATTCCATACAAGGGCGGATGAGCCCCTTGTAATAGCTGGAGCCAACTGGAGAGGCAAATAAAAAAGTCTCGCAATGTCTAAACAGAATCCCGTTTCTTTAGGCCGCCCTAGCAACCGTTGTGATGAGGTTTCCAAGATCATTTTTTTTTTATGTTAAGCCAAGAATGTTAAATTGTCAACAGGAGAGACGAGAGAACCGTCGAAAAGAGATAGAAAGTTAGAAGATGTCTTAGAGAGGGAGATTTGTAGAATGTTGAGTTTTTAAAAGAAATTAAATTTCAACAAGTCAGACGAACCCCACCCGAAATTCTATCCAGATCAAGCGAGAATAGAATCGGAAAGAATTAAGACGAGAGGCAATTCTAGAAAGTAAAAGAAGGAGCAGAATTGAAACGAGTTGAAGAAAAGGGTCGAGTCATTGGCATATGAGTGAATAGAGGTTAAGATGTGCAGGTGAGAAGATCATTAAGAAAAAGTAGGAATAAGTAGGAGATAAGACAGAACCCTAGACACCCCACTATTACAGAAAAGGAAAGAAGAAAGTCGTGCCGCCATCAACAACCCAGCCCGATATTGAGCGATTTGAAAGAAACTAGACATAGTAGCAAAGAGAAGGAGGAAACCCAAAGGAGGGGAGCTTGGAGAGCAGTTGACGCGTGTCATACCGGTCAAAAGCTTTGATATGTCATGCGCACCACGCACGTCTCCCCGTAGTTCCTAAGAGCGAGGAAAACCATAAATCAGTAAGGATAGGAAAGTAATTCGCCAGTAGCCCTCGAAGCGCGCGAAAGCCGTATGCGAATCGGAAAGAAGTGAAATGAGATTTCTCAGATGATCAAGAAATGGGAGTTGAGAAGAGTTTTCAAAGATCTTAGATAGAATACAAGAGCTATAGGGCGATAGTTGGAAGGATCAGACCGGCTTCCTTTTTTCGGAATAGGTTGGACATAAGCGTGCTTCCAACACTGAGGGAAAGTGCTAGTATTGAGACATAGAGTATAAAGTTTGAACTAGGGGCGGGATAGCACGGAAGCACACTCCCTCAAAACTCGGGGAGAATGCCATTACGGGCCACCCGCCTTCCTAACGTTCGGAGATCTTTCAGGACCCATGCACCAGATCAAATGTAATCACAGGCAAAGCATAGGACACCTGAGAGAGAAGGAAGAGGATGAGGAATGCCAGAATCGTCCAGGGTTGAGTTTTAGAAAATAGGAGGCCGAGAGATTGGCCTTTTCAGTTGGAGAATTACAACAGAACAATCAGTCGAATAAGAGGAGGAAAGGCAGATTTACAGAGGTTGTTAGAGATGTTTTTATGGCAAGAGGCCAGAAAGATTTGTCAGTGGAGAACCAGGAGGTGCGCACTTTCGTTTTGATGAAAGCCCGCTTTTGCTCGTCGAAGAGTAATCCCTGCAACGATGTCTAGCTGAATGAAAATTAGCAAGAGTGATAGGAGAACGAGAATTTTTCCAACCCCGGATTCGCGTGTCTCTAGCCTGAATGGCCTAAGAGAACAAGCACGATCGAACCATGGATTATGAAGAAAAGATTTAGTCGAAGAAGGAATGACCTGCTCATCCCATCAACGATTACAGCTCCCACCTTATCGGCAGCAGTCGAAGCGTCACCAGAGTCAAAGCAGTCATTCCAATTATAGTTAGCCTAGAAGCAACGCAAGGCCCCCCAATCGGCCCGATCAAAGTGCCAGAAAAAACGCGTAGGGCAGGATGGGCTGTTGGAGAAAAAGTATTAAAATTAAGAATATAAAGTTGGTCAGAAATTACCAATAGGACGAAAGTGGTTTATATAGAGAAGGACTAAGTGGTGAAACATGAGGTCAAGTGTGTTCAAGAAATGGTTGGGACGATCCGGAATGTGTGTGGGTTCTTTAATTAGTTCTCCAAGATCGTTGAAGAAATGGCTAAATGATTCGGGCCTCCTCCCCACTAAATCACAGTATGAGAGCCCCCAACCATTCAGTGTTGTGTCCATTGAAATCCCTAAATATGAGGACCTCAAGTATTTGGATGAGAAAATATAACAGTCCTCGTGAGAAGTAGTAAGACATTCAAAAAAGGCGTGAAAATCGGTTTTTCTGTTAGGAGACAGTAGCAGAAGCACAAGGATTATGTAGTAGAAGGAAAGAAAGATTTTAAGCCACAGAACATCGAAGTTAGGAGATCGAGATTCTCGTGACGTGTTACAGAGTGTTTATGTTAACATAGGCACATACTCCACCCTTTAGACGGAAATTATGAAATAAGTTATAGTTAGATATATTAAACGAGTTAGAGGATGAATTCTTAGCTATCTGTGTCTCAGACAAGAGCAAAAGGTTAGGGTTAGAGTTAGAGAGGTGGTATTCCACGGATGCAGAGTTAGAGAGTAAGCCGCGGATGTTGATAAAGTCGATAGAAAGCCCACGTCTGTGAAAATCTGCCATCACAAACGCACACAGAACCACAACAACAAAAACAACAGACAAAAACTGACAGACAGAAAAAAAACGAAAGTTGAAATTAGATTAAAATAGTTTACCCACTAAAAAACGTAAATGATTAAAATGCTAAAACCGTATTTACAATAAATATGTAAAACTGAAAAGAAAAAAAAATCTAGAAAGTTTAAAACACTCACGCATTCCACACCCTCACAAATTTACGATAAAAAAAATACAATCATTCAATATAAAACTAAAATATGTATAAACTAAAATAATATGCAACCAAATACGTAAGTGTTGTGAAAAAAAAACCTTTTAAAATAAATAAAAAAATAGAAACACTAAACACTAAAGTTAAAAGACGAAGAAAAAAAATATATAACCTAGTACTATCAAAACTACGAATTACACAATTCTAAAAACTAACTATGACTATCTAACATAACTAAAAAGTTTCAAAAAAAAAATTAAAACTAATAACTTATCTTTTATAATTATTATAATTCTTCAAATATTAAAACCATATACTAGTTAAAAACAATTAAAACAGGAGAGCACTTAATATACAAACACACTTAATGGGGAAAATAACTAAAACATTATGAACATTAATCAACCCATTGGAGCTCCGGTACAACGCAACCTATCACATCACAGTCTAAACACACGGGTGATTTGGTTTTGTGTGGTGAATCTGAAGAGTTTGAGGATTGGAAGAGAGATTTAGCAGGGTATGTAAAAGGAGGGGTTTGAAAGTAAACGTAGATAAGAGTAAGGTTATGGTTGTGAGTGAGGAGCAGTCCTCGGTGTGAAGTTATGTTAATTGTGAGCAGCTGGATCAAGTGTCCTGAGTTGAAATATTTAGGATAATAGTTGGAATGAAAAGGGAACGGAGACTCAGAAGTGAGTAGGATAAGTTTGTGAATGGCAGGAAGGTGGCTGGTGCAAATAAATCGTTGGTGGATGTTAAACAGGGACTAAGTCCTTGAGTGCGCTTGGGTCTTTCATGAGGGTATGTTTTGTTACCTTGTGTTAATGTATGGTAAGTGAGACTTAATGGTCTGGAATAAGAAGTTATAGATCTAAAGTTCAATGGTTCAGATGACAACTTAAGGGTGCTAGGCCGTGAAAAGAATTGATAAAGAATGGGAATAAACGGTATTAGAGAGTTATGTGGTATGAAAAAAGGGGTAAATGAAGAAGAAATAAATGAAAGTAACGTTGAGATGGTTTGGTCATGTGGGAAGGTGAATGACAAGTCGGTTGGTTAAGCGGATTGTATAGTGGAGTGTGTGGGAATCGACCGGCTGGGAGACTGAAAAAAAGTGGACTGAGTCAGTAAAAGAGTGTCTGAAGGAGAGAAAGTGAGTTTGGCAGAGGGAGAAGAAAGGTGCATAAATAGGAGTGAATGGCGGGGGTTTTGTGAGGGGCATGATTGTGGCCCACCTGGCCAGGGGATGAAACCCTACACTGACGTTGATATGCCATATGTGACGGACCGTCGCGGTCCCGGAAAGCTCTAGGGGGATTTTCTGACTGCGACGAGTTCTTCCTAATTAATGGTAGAGGGGGCGGTAAGGGGTGGGCTTTCTTTTCGACTTTGTCATATTCTCTTCTACTACTTCTCTTTTATGGTGCATGTCAAGCACCTTACCCCCAGTCTTGAGGAAAAATAGGAAGATATATATATATATATATATATATATTATATATATTATATATATATATAAATATATATAATATTAATATATAATAATATATATATATATATAGATATATATATATATTATATATATATATATAATATATATATATATATAATATATTTAATATTATGCGTCTTATTCAGGATGATCACATAAGGATAAAGTTAATTAATAGAAAATATTAATTAAGCTAACTTAAAATGAACACTAAAAATGGTGTTCAAATTCCATTTTCAAAATATTATTCTTTCCTCCTCCTCCTCTTCCTCTAAGATGAATAAAATTAATCCATTCTACTCTTGATCGACTTGCTTGCTTTCTTCAGACGTCAGTTCGAGTTTCTGTTTGGTGTTATTTATATTAATTATATAGTTATCAATGATATCATTGAAAGCTTTAATATCTTTATGGCTTGGGTTTAAACTTTTACAAATCCAACAGTATAAACAATTGCCCAAATCTGACGGAATTTTACAATAAAAGCAAA
>JABUQX010087110.1:20000-27500 GCA_015478945.1 Trachelipus rathkii
ACATCTGCAGCATCACTAATAGAATATATATATATATATATATATATATATAGATATATATATATATATATATATTATATATATATATATAAATTATATATATATATAATAATATATATATATATATATATATAATATATATATATATTATATATATCAGGGTTGGTGATTTTTTGATTTTTTTAAAAATCAAAAAAAAATCAAAAAAATCATGATTTTTTGAAATTTATTTGAGTTTTTTGGCACAAATTTGCCATTTTTAACTATTATTTTGATACAAATTAGTAAATAATCCTAATTATTAACTAATTAATAATAAGTTTATATTAAATATAATTATTATTTAGTGTAATTAAGTTATTTTAAATTTATATTATATAAATATATATATTAATATATATAATATATAGATATATATATAATTATATATATATATATATTTAGAGATAATATATATATATATATATATATATATATATATACAGAGGTGGCATCATTGTTACTCAAAAAAGTAGTTCCGTTATCGTTACTCCGTTACTGGGAAAAAGGTTAGTCCGTGATCGTTATTCGTTTTCTTTGAAAGGAAAGTTAACGAAGCGCAGTTACTCCATTACTTTTGCTTTTGACTATGACATTAATTAGGTATCTTTAGGTAATTTATTGGTTTTGTGTTTATTAAATTTTCGATCATTATCTTAATTATTAAAAAACAGTACCCGTATGTAAGACCGGAGCGCATCAAACTTGAGTCCCTTTTGCATCCACCAACGATTTAATTGCACCAGCCACCTTTCTCCCAATTCACAACTTTCCTATACACTCTGCATCATCCGTTCCCTTGTCATTCAAATATATATACTAAATATTTAACTTCAGACACTTGTTCCAGCTACTCACAATCTGACATAACTTCACACCGAGAACTGGTCCTCACTCACAACCATAACTTACTCTTATTACCTACGTTTACCTTCAAACATCTCCCTTTTAACACACCTGCCAAATCTCTCTACCAAATCCTCTCAAACTCTCGTTCAGATTCACCGCCACAAAACCAAATCATCGGCATATAATAGATCGCACCTCCATTCTCCATCATTCTAACACTATTCTCCTTGCCACCCCCACCTCTAATTCTTTCATAACCCCATCCCATATACAAATTGAATAAACCAATGAACATAACACATCCTGCCTAACTCCGCAATTAATATTTGAAACAATGCACTTTCAACACCATTTATTCTTACACACGCTTCACTATCGTCATACAGTACTTTTGTTTCCATCAGGCCTTTACCACCAAACACCCATATATTAATAAATACCTCCATAGGCTTTCCCTATTAATCATATACGCCTGTTTGCATATCCAAAAAAAACCTAAATACAATTTATTCATTTTCTCCCTCATTTTCTCAATCATTTGTTTCAATGTAAAGATTCGACCCACGCATCCTCTACCATTCTAAACGCACCTTGTTTCTTCACAAATCAGTCCTTCAGTTACCGATGTACTCTTTCAGCCAAAATACCAGTATATATCTTCCCTACTACACTCAATAAACCAATTCCAATATAATTCTTACAGCTATCCTTATCTCCCTTACCCTTATCTAAAGGGTATATACTATTACTGCTCTCCTCCAATTCCTCAAAACTACATACCCTCCATAAAAGCTTTGTTACACAACTTTCAAAATTCAATCAATCACCATCTCGCCTCCATTCTTGATCATTTCACGGTAATTTCATCTATACCTGCCAGATTACCATTTTTCACAACTTTCTCACTCTACCATTACCTCCTCCTTACTACTGACCTCATCCCCAAAAATACCTATTAGTTTCTTGCCACCATCAAACCCACACAATTCACTATCACCTCTTCCAGTACTGCCAATTTATGCAGATTTCCAAAGTGTTCCCACCACACTCTAGTCACATTCATTTCATTAGTTACGAAAGCACCATCCCTTTTCATTATTCTGAGCAGGTTCCCCTTATTCCTTATTATATATATATGTATATATATATATATATATATATATATATATAATATATATATATATTAATATATATATATATATATTATATATATATATATATATATATATTATATTATAATATATATATTATTATAACTATAATATATATATATATATATATATATACTATATATATATTATATATATATATTTATATATATATATATATATATATGTATATATTATATATATATATATATATATATAATATATATATATGATATATATTATAAAAGGATTTTTAGCTTGATCGGGGTGGTCAATTGGTTATCAACATTCAAAGAAAGTCGAACAAATTGTAAGAAATTAAAAAATAAAAGAAAAAAAATAACCGAACTTTTTCGGCGCGTTTACATGAAAGATCAAAAAAGAACGGGTCTGTTTACTCCAAAAATAGTTCCGTTAGTAAACAGGTAACGGATCGTGCCCACCTCTGTACATGTACCGTATATTATATATATATAAGTATTATATATATATATATATATATATTTTTATATTTTTTTTATTTTTGTTTGATAGAAAAAATCTCTTTTCTATATATACATATATATATAATATATATATATATATATACTATATAATATATATATATCATATATATATATATATAATATATATATATATATATATTACTATATAAATATATATATATATATATATATTATATATAAATATATATATAGATATATATATATATATTATATATATATATATTATATATTATTTATTTATTTATTTATTATTACCACATAGCCTCTTAATCTGAGGTAATTGATCAGGGAAAGTATTTGTATGGTTTCTGACCAAGGTGGAAGGTGCCAGAATATTTAGGCCCGAAGCAAGCCGCTTCAGAGCCGACGTAGTCGAAATGCTTTCCCACCGTAAGGCGTGGGGGTTCCATCCTAGTACGGCGGCTTGTTCCAATGCGAGACGCATTGGAGAGAGAGGATTTGTTTGGTGAAAGACTGGTTCTGTGGTATGTGTTGGCTATGTTGTGATGTGTGTATTGAGATTAGTGTAATAAAACACGTGGTGATGCCGTAAACGCTAATGTAAATATCCCAGGGAAAATCTCCTACTAACGCAATTTTTGTGTCCATTCATGTGGCCGAACTAGAACCTCGAACCCATACTGAAGGGGAATACCTGTTCTTATAAGTGAGGCAAAAGCATTCGCCTTAAGCCTACTGAGCCAAATGTGAAACTTCCTATTTATATATATAATAATATATATATATATAGTATATAATATATATATTAACTATAATATATATATATTATTATATATGATATATATATAATTATATATATATAATTATATATATATATATTATATATATATTTCTTACCAAGCGCCTCCGTGTAGGGTCATCCCCGTCGTTTGGCAATTGCTCTCCCACAGGACCCTCTTCGCTACAGTGCGATGTTCCTCCACTGATTCCGCGTATGTATCCCTCTGCGCCACAGCGCCGCCACTCCATCCTCATCTTTTTTCCTGTGGGCGTCCCGCCGGTCTTCTACCTGCAGGCTGCCATGCATAAAATCTGGCCGGGCGGGTATCTATCTTCATTCATCCTTCTGATGTGTCCATACCATCTCAGTTGTTGTCTCTCGATCAAATCCTCCACCGCCTCGACCCTCCAAGTCCTCTCTTATCTCAGTATTCCATCTTCTCTCTACTCTGGTCACCCCCACTCTCAACCTCAACACCCTTATCTCCGTCGCCACGATCTTACTCCTTGTTCTAGTTATAAGTGTCTACGACTCAGACCCAAACAAAAGTACCGGTCTCAGAATCGTGGTATAAATCATGGTTTTAACCTGTCTCGTCACATGTCTGTTTCTCAGCAAGGGATATAGCTGACCAACTCCTCTAGAATAGTACATTATTCTTTCCTCTATTTCACCCTCCAACTTTCCACTGCTGTTTACCGTAACTCCCAAATACTTAAGTTCCCTCGCATCTTTTATTCTTTCCCCACCGATTCTTTCTATGTTTAAGTTTCTTCTCCCGTGCCTGCTATCTCCTCATCACTTCACGTCTTTCTCATATTCATCTCAATCCCCTCCGTCTCAGCCAACCTCTCCATCTGATCAGTGACTCTCTGTAAACGTTCTCCCTGCTCTTGCAACCAGAGCACATATCGTCGCATATGCCATTTACAACCAATCTCCCCTCCTCCACCCCAATTTCCGCATGCACTTGTCCATATACAGGATAAACAACAATGGTGACAACACACCTCCCTGTCTAACACCTGTCTTCACTCCAAACCACTATCCTATCCCATACGCTGTCCTAACGGCACTTTCACTTACTGTGTAAAGTCCCCTTATTGCTCTTATCAACTTGGGTTCAATCTGATAATAGCGATCTTGGAGTGTCTCCCAAAGTTTTACCCTAGGTACACTGTCAAAATGCCTTCTCTAAATCCACAAAAGCCATATACATTTCCTTATCCCACTCCCAGCTCTTCTCTATCATCATCTTCAGAGAAAATATCAGATCCGCGGTACCTCGTCCGGGCCTGAATCCCTACTGTGCTTCATTCAGCTTGTCTTCGACTCCCGTCCTGAGCCTTTTCTCCAATTCCTTTCATATAACTTCATGGCATGCGGCAGCAACGATATGCCCCTATAATTGGAACAGTCGCCCCTATCTCCCTTTTTGAACACCGGACATACAATCGCCCTGCCCCACTCCGCAGGTACTCTCTCCACTCTCCAGAAATCATTAAACATCTTCAACATCCATCGCATGACCTCCTCACATCGCATAATCTCCACCGGCAGCCCATCACATCCTGGACTCTTTCCATTTTTCATATTCCCCATTGCCATCTCCAACTCTTCCATTGTTATCGCACCCTCATCCACGTTTATTCGGAACTGTTCCTCTCTGCGTTCCGGAAGGTTCTCTTCTCCTTCCTCCTGATTATATAACTCTGAAAAGTACTCTCCCCACCTGTCGCTGATCTCATCAGGGTCCACTCTCAGCCTACCCGCCTTATCCTTTACTGAGTGTGCAACAGTCGACTCCTGTCTTCGTAGGTTTTTTGCCATGTTATATATTAATTTCTTAGTTCCACCCATATCTTGTCTCAGTTGTTCACCGATCCTCTCCCACGCTTGCTCCATCGCTCTCCTTTTTATGGTCTCAGCCTCATTTCTATATACCACATATTCCGCTCTTGTCTCAGGGGATCTTCTTTTCATCCACGCTCTAAACTTTTTATTTTTTTTCCTTTACTGCACGTGCAACTTCATCTGTCCACCACGCAGTCTTTTTCTTTCTGGAACCCGTTCTTTTTACCCCCAGCGTATCTCTCGCACATGTTATCATTTTTTTTTTAAATACTCCCACTCTCCTTCTACATCTACAACATTCTCTTCTTTCTCTGGTATAATATCACGGACTCTTTCTACAAAAACCCTTTTCACTTCATCCTCCTTTAATCTCTCCACTGCTATCCTCTCTCTCGTTACCATCTTCGTTGGTAACGGGGTTTTGAGATTTAATATCCCCACCACCAAACGATGGTCCGAATCAAGCGACACTGATGGTATACTTTTCACGTCTCTTACCACCTTCCTGTTGTTAATTAGTATAAGGTCAATCATCGACTTATCCGTGTAATCCTCAACAATACTATTCCACCTGTACCAGGTCCATTTATGCGAGTCCCTATGCGCAAAGTATGTATTCATCACTGCCAACCTATTGCTTACCGCAAAATCCAACAACCTCTCCCCCTCCGCGTTTCTTTCTCCTATTCCAAACGCCCCCATTGCTATCTCGGTACCTATTCTCTCCCTTCCTATGTGCGCATTCAAGTCCCCCATGACAATTTTCACTTCAGTATTCATTCCGTCATACACATTTTGCAACTGTTTATAAAAAACATTCTTTTCTTCCTGTGGTCTTCCTTGGTGTGGTGCATAAACTTGTATTATGCCCACACGTCTCCTTTTCAGCCTCAGTGCTATAGCAATTATTCTTTCATTTTTGAAAACTATGTCCTCTACTCTATCTGCCAAATCCGGGGTCAGGAACAATGCCACCCCATACTTTCTCTCCTCATCTCTTCCTTTGTATATCAGTTGGTAATCATCATGTATTCTCCTCCTCCCCTCACCCTTCATCCTCGTCTCGCAGACACCAAGAACATCCAGTGTCCTCTCCTTCATCATACCCACAACCTCCTCCTCCTTTCCCTCCATTGTACTAGCATTAATAGTTCCTATACGGAACTTATCCTTGTGTAGTCGAGTTCGTAGTCCATTTTCATGCCTGGTCAACAACCGAAAAGATCCGTCCTGGTTCCGAGGCATCACAAGCGCGTCTTGAGCCACAACAATCCACCGCCGGCTGGCTAGGCCTGTCGCGGCTTCTTTTTCTGGACTGGTATTTAGTTTCTTCCCGGACATGTATAGCCCCCCAATTGGGTTACAGAGCTCTCTCCACAGTCTCCAGGCACATGTCCAGTCAAATTAAGCCACAGCACCACTACAAGGTAACCAGCCCATTATCATGGTAGATGGAGCTCCATGATCGCCTGTATGTAAAGGATGTGGATATCCTATATATATAGGATATATAATTATATTATAATATTGTATATATATATATATATATATATATATATATATTATATATATATATATATATATATATAATATATATATTAATATATATATATAAATATATATATATATATATTATAGGTATATATGATTAGGGGGTGTGGTACCGGAAACTGAAATTTTGGTTCCCGGCTGGAACCGGAATTAGCCGGAATCAAACAAATTCCGGCCCGGAACCCGGAATTTTCTAATGCAACTTTCCTTTAAACTATAAAGAAATGGTAAAAAAATAATCCTATATACATTTCAATATAAAATATATTATATATATAATATTATATATATATATATATATATATATATATGTATATTATATATATATCTTATATATATATATATATATAATATATATATATATATAAACAGATTTTGATAAAGATTTTATTCATTAATTGAATACAGATTTGTCATAATAAAACCTTTACAAAATTGTTTTAAATGCCATCATTCGTAAAAGATTTATTATTATTAATGATGTTTACAAAATTTTTAATAGAGTGTAAAAATATGCCACAAGAAAATAAAACTAGGTAGTTCATCAAAAACATTTAATACAACGCCCACTTCATAAAATATGGAAACATCATCACCAAAGAGAATATCTGGAAGTCAAAAATTTGGATAGTAAAGGGAAATTCCTGTATTTTCTTTAGAACACTGGACACCCCAAAATAGCGAAAGATCCAAGCCGTGGAACAAGTGAGTCTTTGAGGAAAATTTCTTCCCCCCAAAAAATTTGCCATATCAATGGACCCCAAGTCACAGGCAATTACTTCAGAAATAATAAATGTTATTGCAATGAGTA
>JABUQX010087110.1:32500-38105 GCA_015478945.1 Trachelipus rathkii
AAAGGGTTGCAAGAAACGTCAAGAACGAAGAAAGCGATTTCATCCTGGACAAATTGTATGCAATATACTCAACAAAAGCTACCATTCACATTTCACGCCAAAGCTCAACAACGCAAAAACAACATGAGAACGTATGGAAAGCGAACAGATCTAGAACCAAACTTGAAGACGCTAGTCGACACACCAGAGAGTCACACGGAAATTACACAAACAACAAGAATACAAAGTTCCCTTTCACACCTCCAATCACAAACAGCTTCATACCACAAAATATTCCGACATAACTTTTAAAAAAACAAAAATAAGTACTGCCTTCTCGCTGCACACTTCGAAAAGAACTCAGTACTCGAACAAAACAAGAATATCACCACTCGCGCTAAACATACCTATAAGAGGAAATACAAAAAAAAAAGATACTCCACAGTAACTAACCACATGTATAACAACGACATAGCCCACACTCTCGCCACAAAAAAAAGATGACTGGCAATTGACCTCCACGCACAAGAATATAGAGCGAATATGAATAGCTTATTTTCTACTCTATCAGACATATATAAATCAGAGCACTAAGAGAAGAAAACATAGAACAACGGACCCGGAACCTCGCGGCACGCTCGCAAAATCTCTACTTTCTAAATGACGCATTACGCAAGCTAAAAATACATAACACGAAACATTGAGTAGAATGACTCTAGATGGAAAATTCCAATTATATTTATTATCCAATACCAATTCATGTCAAACTTTAAGAAAACATATTATTACTACCACCATGATAAAAATGGCACCAGCCACCCAACATACCAGCTTAAAGGATAACCAAAATAAACACCTATTCTTTCTTTTGGACCTAAAAATAATATGAATATATATTGCTTTCTGGAATATTATTTTTTGAAAACAGATCTGCTCAAGCGAGGTGGAGGGGGCGTCCAGGGCCTCCAAATTTTAACTTGCTGCCATAAAATGTTTTTTTTTCTAAAGATAGAGCTTTCAAATAAACTGTATTTAAAAAAAGAGCTCTTCATTCTATTTAAAATGAACTAAACCGCATGTCTCTACGACATTCATGAGAGAAGATATGAAGAAAATTCTATCTTGAGAGTGCGCCCAAAAGGTAATTTCCCCAAAATTTAGGGCGTTCATATCTTCTGACCCCCTCAACCAATTGCACTGTAATTTGAGATTTTTATTTCTGGTACTAATACTAATTACCATACCAAATTAAAACAAAATCGGAAATGGTAGACCTCAAAAATACAATTTGCCTGCTTGATCTCATATGGAATGCACCATATAGGCCTATATTATAAGGATAGTGGGCACTATAAAAGAAAAGTTGAAAAGAAAGTACTAACCTATCAAAACTTTGCTTACAATCTTGATACTTAGGGTAATGAGGAAATGAACCACCTTATATTGAGAAGACCAAGACCACTGCTTCTGACCCTAAGGTTCTGCTGCGTCGAATAAAAGGGATGGTAATCACTCACTGGAAGAACTGAAAAATATATAATAAAGGAAAAGTGCAAAATATAAAAAAAGAAATTTATAACCATTAATGAAATAAAATAACTCACAAATGGCAATATGCTCGCCAGTTACCTATTAGGTTAAAGTGCTAGTAGATATCAACAATCACAAAATCAAGGATATAGAAGGCAATGGGTATAATGTGAAATTATTTATTGGTTATGTTCGCAATTTCAAGAGAATACCAATGCAAATGCAAAGAAAGGTCAAATATATTCACGGAATATTAAAACTAAGGAACTTTTCAATTACAATCAATTTTGCAATTCCAGATGGTATGGAAACGTTTCAAACCTGATACCTATATATAATATATATATATATATATATTATCATATATATATATATATATTATATATATATATATATAAACTACACAGTATATCTATAATATTATATATATATATAATATCCCCCTCCTTATCTCGCTCTAACTTAACTCCCCCCACCTACAAACCCCCAAAAAAGAATTACTACATATATTAATATATATCGAAACCCATATTAACCCCACACCAATCCACGACACAACATCCTTGCACACCTCCATTATTCATCTAAATAACACAATTATCAAATCAGCCAACCTCTATATACCCAAAACTAGCCAACTCATTAAACGAAGAAACTCCCTCCGAAAACTCAGTCCATATACCCCACACACCACTAACCAATTAACAAACCTAAATACCCAAATCTCCAACCTCATAATCACCAACACCACCAATAAGTTTTCAGAATACCTACAAAGTAATATCTCAAGAATTGATAACAAGAAAACCTGGCAAGTCATCAAAAAATTGAACAACTCCCGAAACAACCCCCCTCCCTCACACGAATCCCCATCCTTACCTGATAACTCCCTCCCTTCCCCAAAACAACAATCAGACCGCCTCGCAAAACATTATGCTAACATTTCTCGTAAACCAACCCACCCCAATAATAGGAAAATAAAAAAACAACTCAGAAAACTTCCCTCAGACCTCAACCCCCCACCCCCTTTACAACAAACAAGATATCAGAAACTATCAAAACCCTCAAAAATTCCCCAGCAACAGTTCCAGACTCAATTTCTAACCTACATTTAAAGCACCTCTGTGAAAAAGCAATTCATCTTATCACAGAGATCTTCAACAAATCCTGGCAATTCAATTATATACCCTCAATCTGGAAACAAGCATTCATACTACCAAAACTCAAACCTAAAAAAGACCCCAACTCCCCCTCCTCCTATCGCCCAATTTCTCTCCTCTCCTCTATTAGTAAACTGCTAGAGAAACTAATATTAAACAAAATCTCCCCCCTCATCACCCTCCCAGATTTCCAACACGGATTTAAAAGCAACCACTCTACAACTACAGCCCTCACCTCCCTCACTCAACACATCATCAATGGCTTCAACCAATCCCCATCCCACAGATCCATACCTCACAAGCATAGAACATTAAGCAAAAGACTTTCTGAACTGTTACCCACGACCACCATTACTATATATCAAAAACCACTTAACAACTCCCACTAAAAAAATAAATGACAAAAAAAATTAGGCTCAGCATAAACTTTCTATCAACAAACCGTTTGCCACCCAAGTCTCACAAAAAACAATCTTTCCCACTCCATTAAATTACAATTCAATCTTTTCACCACAGCTGACCTGCCCACCCCTACTCACCAATCCACCAAACTTATACAGTACGCAGATGAAATCAGTCTCATTTCCCCAAGCATCCAGATTGATAAAATTAGCCACACAACATTTACCCAAGCGAATAACATACAACCAACTTAGAAATTGGCTACTCCTACCAATATAGAATGAGTGCCATCCCCCAATACAAAGATCCTACCATCACACCTCACTAAACCAAACCGACAACCGTCACCAATACTTACACTCAAAAAAAACCCAACAGTTTATCCACTAGACAAACAACCCACACAATAAACACCTCTCAAAACAAAAAAACCAAAAAATTAAGGCAGACAATTACATAAATAACACACACATGACGGCTTCTCACCCCCACATTCGGATATCAAATTCACACCCTCAACACCAACGAAAACTAACACACCGCTCAGAACCCTGCTTTCACCAAACATCAACTCTATAAGTACAGGAAAACACCACACCTCTACACAACCAACCTATAAAACAAACTCCTCAGAACAAATTTAAACTACGCTTCCCCTGCATGGTTCCCAGCACTGTCAAAATCTAACTCGACAAAATTACAAATCACACAAAAATACCGCCTCAGAATCATCAAACAGGTCACAAAAACCACCCCCCATCACAACTCTACAAGACAGACTTCCGTCCTCCCAGCTCACAGAACCTCACCTAGGAGATGGTTGGGGACTCATTCTACCAGAAAAACAAAAACCTAAATCCAACCCACCCATGTCACCATAATCCTTCCAAACCCCCCCTCCTTCACCAGCTAAATTCCAAATAATTAACAACAATTTACAACATTATTCCCATCCCACTCCCAAATAGATCATGGTCACCACCAATCACCAAATACCCCAACGAACCAACACTTTACCTACAAGACAAAACGTCCCCACATACCACCACACTTAACTAAACAACCCCTTCCCCAAAAAAAAATATTCCCCTAGCAGAAGAAACACTGATACAGAAGAGGCACAAATTTGACCTGCGCCCGGTAGTAGGTCAGGTCACCACCCACAACTCTTGCAATATAAATATAGATTACAAACAGAATATGTTCAACCACCACTTATACAGATGTCACGATTTCCCAGAATACCAAATGGAGCACCTCATATCTGAGGTGCGACCCGGACCTCAACGCCTCAGTGCACGATCTTCCTATCTCTTCCACTTACTTCAACCTTTAGTGGAAACCGAACCCCCCCAAGGTGCGATTAGGAAAAGCCGAGACTTACTGAGAAGCAGTGTGGCCCTGCCAATTGAGGTGGGCCGGGAGCAAGAAGTCAAAAGTAATATATATATAATAATATAAAGATAGATATATATATATACTAATAATATATATATATATAATACCTAATAATATATATATATATATATAATACCTATACTATAATAAAAATTAGTAATTACATACATAATATCTACAAACCAATATAATAATATAACAGAGTGACGGAGAGCACTCTCACCGCCCTCTTTCCGCTCACGCTAGTCCGGCTTTCCGACGCGGCACCATACCAGAAATCACCAAAAGTGACCAGGAACTCAACGCGACGAGAACGCGCTGCGGAGAATACGTCAATAAAACTTGACGAGAACCTCTATGGCACAGTGACGGATCCAACACAACAGAGCTGTTCATCCTTTTGCACGTCACCGCACCTACCTCTTTTTACGCAAAACCACACTGAAAGAGAATAATCGAATATTACTTACTCTCAAGAATTCTTATTTGCCCGACGTAGATAAAGAAATCATCAATTTTTATTATAAGTTTACATAAAATAAAATAACCAATATACAGTTAGTATAAGGACTATACTTTTTTATTAAAATTAAACTTCCGCCAAACAAAACCAATTTTCGAACTTCACATAAAAAGTACACCTAATCTTCAATAAACTAACATTTTAAAATTGTTTTATAGACTGAATGGCTATTTCCCTCATCTATAACTTTAATAACTTTAATATTATATTATTGCTTTATAATAACTAGGCAATATCTAAATCGATTCTGTTTAAAAACGCCAAATATATATATATATATATATATACTATATAAATATCAATACCACCACTACCCACTATCATAATAAAATAATATACCTCAGTATATTATAATATAATATATATAGTAATATATTATATATATAAATAATATATTATATATATATATATAATATATTAGCTACCGATTGATACGTAGTCCACATTATCCACCCTCTGGACTCTGCAGCGTACGAGGCTTTCATGAATATCATGAACTAACATCGTTGGAACACGAAATCAGACCTTCTCATATGGAACCTCTCTAGAACTATCTGGTCTTGAGACTCTCATATGTGAACGCGTAGGCAAACAACATTTCAGAGAAAGGATC
>JABUQX010087111.1:0-25610 GCA_015478945.1 Trachelipus rathkii
AATAAAAGTTTTTTGTGGTATGGTATAGCATCAATAGTGACTTGAAGTTCAATTAGATCAATATGATAATAGATTCATATGATCAAATAGATTCAATAAGATCATGTAAGGGAGGATGCCAGTTTGATTTAGCTTGATTTTACCTAGTTTGGAGATATACCTAGCGGTAAGGTCTTTGCGCGAGAGACTTAACAGCAGCTGTACCTGATTTTACTGAGAGCCTTTAGCGGCGAGAGAGAGCAATATAGATGTGAGGTATTTGGAAAAATAGAGTAATAGAGGCGCACAAAATATTACAGGTATGTTGGTATTATTGATCGAGAGGTATTGTATTATTGATTGAGAATAATTAATAGAAAAATTAATCCTCTTAAATCAAATGAAAAATGAATGTTGCAGTCGAAGAATGCAGTTTTTCATTATACTTCAGAGCTCTTCTAGATACGAGGACTTGAAACCAGGGTGTTACCAGTAACAAAATTAAAGAATATAAAAAAGAATCGATAAATGTATAAGGAAACATTTCACTTTTGTAATTACTATTCATGTTTTTTTGAATTATATGATATAATACGAGAAAAAATGAACAAACTTTGTAGAAATTCGAGTATTGTTAGGAAAAAATTTGTTATTTTTTAAAATAAGAAATAATTTTAAAATGAATTTAATATAAAGTAATATAATATTAAATATATCATAAAGTTAAATAAATAAGTATTTAATTAAGCATAAAATTAAATAAAAAGTAATAAATGAAATTTAAAAACAAAAAAGTGTAAAAATAAATATCATAATAATAAGTTTAAATTGAATATTAAAAATTAATAAGGTAAATAATTCATAAAAAAATTAATAACACATAGTGCTGCTAGTTTATTAATAATATAAATTTAGTATGACTATATAATTTCAGTGGCTACTTGAATAAAAATATATAGAAGAGTTTGGTAAGTAGATAATAAGAACATTAAGTATATTAAGCCTAAAACTATTAGTTATTCAATAAAATAAAAATTAACTAAAAATCAAAAATAGTATATAATTAAAGTAAAATAAATAACTGGATAATAAAGAATATTTCAATGGGGCGTTATATCCTATATAGTATATATAGTTTTTTGGGATATATATTATAATATAAAGTATTATTTAATTAATAAAATTAATAGTTATTTATAAACGATTATATAAAAATATAAAAATATAAAAAATATAATTAAATATAGAAACTTTAAAAAATTATATATATATATATAAATAAATATAATATATAGGAATTAAAAATAGTATCAATAATTAATATTTATAGAAAAGAAGTACCTACATAAAGTATTAAAATATAACTAATGACGTAAATACAAGTTAAAATGAAATCTTTTATTATAGCTATATATCATATTATATATAATTAAGAAAATGCAAGATTTAGCTATATATAATTAACAAAAAGATTAAGTATCCTTAATAATAAAATTGTAAATAAATATAATATATATTATAATGTCAGTCTCACCAGTTATTACCAAGTCAATTTAAGATAAAGACGGTGATTAATACTCATTATTGAGGGCAAGATTGCATGCAATTGAGTAAAAGATATAATATTATTGTACATATGATTAATATTATTATGAGAACTTATGAATCCTAAACCTCTCCATGTGTGAGAACAGTAAATGCATAGTATTGGTTTTATATAATTTAAACGAATGTTTAGTGTAAACTATAGTAGGTGATTAGTAATATCAGTATAGTCACACTCAATGTAGCTTACTACACCTCAGTGAGTGATGCTCGAAGTACCAACTCTGAAATCCGCGCTATACCTCTGACTATTACCATATCACTATTCTAGATCACATTGATTAATTTTCGGTTATTTACCTGTCCATATAGGAGGAGAAAAACACCATACGCTATAACATAAAAAAATAACAATAATAAACTTGAATAGTTCTACAGCCCTACTATCACGTGGGTATACTCTCTATGGCATACCAAAAAACATGTATTCTTTTGTCATTAAGTTTAGTAACAAAACGACTCAAATTTTTTCGACACACGCTTTTATAATTTCTATTTTTATAATATAGGAGGAGAGAGATTGCCATAGAAGCAATATAGCTCACCCAACATTTCCTATTCAATTTGGTGAAGGAGGTTCGATTACCCCTGACTCCACGTAAAATGGCGGAAGGAAGAAGAAATCCATTGAATCTGTGGGGGTTCCACAAAAAGTGTCAAAATTAGATCCAACAGGGGCTGGGTCAAAACCTCCTGCACGACAATTTACAAGTTTTGACAAAAATGGAATTTCAGGGTCTTTTTCTCCTAGCATTATTCACTATGAATATTAAATTTTAGGCAAAATTTGAAGTGGGCCCGCGAGGGTGTCGCCATTACGATCAACATTTGCACAAGTCGAGAGATTGGCTCCATATTGTAGTGAAGTAACGGAGATTGATATATATTTATTAAAGATCATCTGTCTCATATAGATAAACGTACTTATATTGATAAACTATTCACTGCGGTTGCAACTTACCAGTAGAATAGGCTAGCTGTTTTATGGCCTAGGTATATAGTACACACACTATAAGTTGTGCTCTGTTCCTTAATAAATATAAATTAATAATATATATATAAGTATAATTATATATATATTCTATATAATATATATATGGATAAACTTAAGATTCTGTCTGATAAATTCTTATTGATATTTTAACTTTATAATATCGTAGAAACACATTGTGGGAAATAAGTTATAGATGTTTTTAATCTATGGATTTTATTTTTGTGCTTCCTTCGATTGTTAATTTTTCCGTGTTTTGTGTATTTTTGGTGTTTAGTTTATTTAACATGGGTTTAATGAATGAATGTAAAATGTTTACGGGCTGTCATATCGAGATATATTTGTAATATTGATTAAAATATTTTTATTTACAGAAATATAATATTAATAGAGAAACCTGTGCTTTATCATTTTGTTTATGTTTAACAATTTTAGCGTGTAGGAATTTGGATGAGAGAGGTCTAGATTTTAGCTAATAATAATATATTTTATTTTTTTATTATTTCTTATGAAATGTTAAATTTCAAAACTTATAATATACAAAAAAAATAAAAAAAGAATAAATAAAAATAATATATAGTTACTTATAATAATAAAATAATAAGAAAATGGAATTTTCTAAAAAAATGAACATCAACTGATTTTTTGTGGAGCAAAAAAATTAGTGCATTTACAAAAATTCAGATCGTATTTATATCAATTTGGAATTTCTTATCCCTCGTGCCCATCCGGAAAGATGAAGGCCGGGCCTTTATATAATAGTATATATTACCATTAAAGAGTAAGATCTAAATTCTTGCCCACAAGAAGATAAATATATATAATATAATTCATTTATTTATTAATCATAGTATTAATAGAAACATATTATATTTATTATATAAACCTAGCATATATATAAGAACGTGAAGATATAAGGTATATAATAAAAATAAACTAAAAAAATATAATTATATAATGATATTTTATTGAGAAAAATTTAAATATTTATGGTATTTAAAAAATTTATTATGACCTAAATATACAGTTATTAGTGTGACTAAATTACCGTAATATATATGCCGCTTATTACTATTTATTCACGAATAGCCTATGAATGATGAATACTGTCAGGAGGTTTAGCCTATATGGTTGAATGTATGGTTTAATATATTTATTTTTATGATAAATAACAATCATTCTGTAGAAATAGTAATATATCACTACAATACGGATATATAGCCACAGAGATAACGATAAGATACTGAGTACGGGTGTTCTTACGGTGATAGCTCTATATCCGTGAGGATACGACGGGGAGGACTTCGTGAGCCCACTACCTATCTTACTTGTCCCTCTTCGGCTCGATAAATTACTACCATATGAAATAAAGGAATTAAAAAGAAAAAATAATATTTTCTTACAAAGTCGGAAAAAAAAGTGGTGACTCTGGCACTTTTCTCTCGGAGAACTACTTGCAGTTGTCAGAGGGTCAATCGCAGAGCGTGCAGGACTATTTTCAGGTGTAATATTTACTCTTAATATGATATTTAAATTACAGAATAAAAAATTTGTAATATAATGTAAGTAAAATATATATTATTATAATAGATATAAAAAAAAAAAGTTGATAGTTATATTATATATTTTCTTTTTATAATGACTATTTTATACTTTACTTTTTCTTGCGTTAGCTGGCACCGAGTGAATTTAATCGATTAATTGCTTAAATCAATATAATACAATTGTTAACTCATTCATTATTTACATAACTTTCTCGAGTTATTGGATGTTATAGTTATAACTAATAGTTAATAAAGATGAAACTCTCGGTTTTTCACACATGGAAGTATATGCTGAAAATTATTACTTCATAATATAAAAGTAATATTATTATATGAAATTGAACTAAAATGTATACTATGGCGTTCATAGAAGCTTAATTTATTTCAAAATCCATTACTTATAAAACGGTGTACTGTTTTGGGCAATACTTTTGGGAATGAATGGTTTGAAATTGTGTAGTGGTATATAAATTTAGATTAATATAAAAATTGGGTTTTATATCTTCTTAGCCTAATGCATGCAAAATCTCTAATTTAAATTATTACATATTGAATTTTCGTTTGTGAAATAATTTGATCATAAAGAAACCAATTTTTATTTCTCATGTATTAAATATTATATAATCAGTGAAGTTAATTGAAAAATATTGAAGAGAAGAGGAGAGAGAGAGATGAGAGAGAGAGAGAGCGAGATTAAGTAGAGAGAGAGAGAGTAGAGAGAAGAGAGATAGAGAGAGAGAGAGAGAGAGAGAAAGAGAGAAGAGATGAAGGAAGAGGTAGAGAGAGAGGAGAGAGAGGAGAGTAGAGTTCAGACAGAGGAAGACTTGAAGAGATGGATGAGAAGAGAGAGTATAGAAAGTAAGTGAACACTGTTATTGTAGAGCAGACAAGAAGCGAGTCGATTCGATTAGTAAGGGTCACGATGATAAATAAGAAATAAACTAAACTGTAAGAAGAAGGAGAAGCGGTGAGTAGGTTAGAGAGGAAAGAATGTCAGACGTAGTAATGATTGTGGAAAGTAGGAGTGTATTTGTTTTGAGATGAGTATGTATGTATTTGATTGTTTTTGAAGGAGAGAGAGAGAGAGATGAAAAGGGTTTTAATATATGAGAAGGCAATAGCCACCGTGGTATCGTAAAGAATGTAATTAGCGAGTAAGATCGATAAAGCACTACTAAGAGGGTAAAGGTAGAGCGGATACGCAGGAGATAAAAGAACAAATATATGCAGATATTCATGTTTAATAATAGATGAGAAAGAAAAATGTGACACACAATTTTAGCTGTAGTTGCCACTTTCAAACTAATTTTAAGGTTCCATATAGGTAAGTCCCTGATGGATATCTTTAGTGTAGATTATGTATTTGACATAAGTTCAATAGGAGGAGGTTGAGTAATTTTCGACTTCATAACATATTAAACTGAGAGATAAACCAAGGTTTTTTAGATTTATATATTACTATTATATCATATATATATATAGTATATATAGATAATACTTGAAGTGATATATTACAAAATGATTTTCTGAGGGCCAATCATTATCGGGGTACTTTACTCACGATACCTAATAGGAAACAACAAAAACTAATAATACTTTTTTTACTACTCTTAGGTATAAAAGAAAAATAACTGTGATTCGGAAGATTCGGAATTAATCTGGGTTGCAAATGAACGTTTATCTCTTTTATCACCAACGGTGCCTCCTCTCCAATGCAAAAAGTTCGAACAAGTTCTACATTAAGCGAAAGAAAAAAACAATAATACTGAATCAGCAAAAGAGAAAAATAAAGTCAAAATATATTAAATATAATTCAAATTTTAGGATGTTAGTGCCATTCTTTAAAATACAAGACACATGAAGAGAAATAAAAAATCACACACAATAAAATCAATAACTAGGCAGCTGATGAAGAGAAAAAAATGTCTGTAATTGAAGCAGGTTAGTGAAATGATATGCTGCCGATGTAGTGTGAATAAGAAGTTAATTGTCAAAAGAAGTGTAAGTAGTGGCAGTGAAATGAAATGTTTCTATGCTTTTTAAAAAAATTTAATTTGTTAAAGATGTTGGAAAATATTCATGTATGCATATATGTATATAAAACTTTTTTAATAAATTGAATACATTTGATTAAGGTATTAATCTCGACCATCCCTGAATATTTTTCCCTTAGAGACTTTGAGAACGAGCTCAATCAAAGTGCCTTGGAACTGTTCAGATGATATTTCTTATCTTAATTCTAAGGAAGAGTAGAATCCTTCTTCAAGGGTAAACCCCACGATTGATTGGATGCACTGCAGAGATCACAGGGGTTTTTGACATTCGGCAAGGCTACCATAGTCTTATTATTCGTGCTGTTATTCTATGGGGGAGCAAAATATATCCGTCACTCTGTACCTGTCGCTTCAATTCTCCGCTCCCGCTCGCGTAACGAAAGTGCATTCTCATCTTCTAATCGTTATATGGTAAATAAAAACCAGACCAAAATTTTAGAGAGGCAATATTCTCGCCGAACCTTTTCGTCAGAGTTCTCTTGCATTGTGGACTATCTAAAAAAAACAACTATTCTGGCTTGAAACTCCTATTCTGCTTCATCTCATATACTCTACTATGTGGATGCACAGTGATCCATTGGAGAGAGGAGGTACGCATCAACACTGTCTGGACGTGTAGCTTGTGGAGCGACCCAATCTGAATCCAGGCGCTTACGTATAGATGATCGCCACCTACTAAGTCCACTAAAACTATTAGTTTTGTAGAGAGTGCTACTTTGATAATCTAACTTTAAAGTTTATATGTGGATCCTCGATGAAAATCCTATTATTTTTACTTTAAGTTTCGAGTGAGATGAACAATATTTGTGGAGCTTAGCTGAAGAGCCCCATTCGTATTACTCAATTCAAAAACTAGGTTATTTATTTAATTTTTCCTGTACCCAACACAAATCTTATTGATACATTGATTTTTGGGTAGGGTTATGAAAGCTAATAATGTACCTGTTTCTCTATAAAGATTTTTAACAATACAATTTATGAAAAAAATTTCAAATTTATGTACGGAGTATTGTTGACAAATTTTCTGTGGGACCTGTGCATATTGGTTGGGAAATTAATCATCAGACTGGCTAAGGCATAAGTAAATGCAATAGAGTATCCAGCGTTTCTACGAACGTCTTATTAATTATACTCTCGTAGAATCCGTATATATACCTAAAAGACTTCAATATAGAAACGCATAAACGTTAGTAACGTAATCTAGGTGAGCGTGAACCCAATAATTAATTATTCTACCATATTCAATATAGATAATTAATATAAATTATTTATATATATAATATAATTATATAGTATATATATATATTTACATATAAATATGCTTATATATATATTTAATATATATATTATATTTATATTATATATATTTAAATTATATACTTATTAATATATTAACAATATAGTATATATATATATATCTATATATATATATATAATATATATATTATATATTAGATATTATAGAGTATTATATATATTAATATAGATATTATTAATAATATAATATATATTATTCATTTTGTCTTAATCGGTGTATATTACTAGGATTATCTATATATCTAACTAGTATTGTGTGGTTTGTGTTTGTTCTTAGTTTTGTGCTGAAAAAGAATGTCGAGTGCCGATGTTGATTTTACAGTTACTAAGATACAGTTGGTTTATCTATGTTCTCAAGTTATGAAAATCATATACACACATTTTCAAAATATTAATGTTATACCCTTATATTTATTTCGACTGCTTAGATATAGTTCGTATGGCTGGCTATTACAGTAATTTTTTTTCAGTTATTACGGAATATTGCACAATGTTTTTTTTTTTCCCCTTTTTTTTTCTCTTGCTTTAATGATTTCAAGTATAATTCACTAATTTTCTATGAGTGGATAAAAAGATTCATCAGCTCTTGCCAAAAGTTATGTTTTATTTTTTTGTTTTTTTATTTTTTTTTTTTGTTTTTTTTTAAATTTTTTTTATAGGAATTAATTGCACATAACAATCACATATTAACAATAAGGAGCGCTTAAAACTGAAATCGAGGATAGCTAAACGGCTTAAATGTAAAGATAGGCGATTCAAATTCGCAATACATGAGTTACGAAATACGATGAAAATTCGATAGTAGGTGTTTTCTCTAAATTTAAATTAATATTGTAATAGGATGTCAGGCGGTGTTGTTCTGTTTCTTTTTTTCAGAATGTTGTTCTGTTTTATGTCTTCTATTGATAACAGGTAGATGTGATTTGTTTTATAATACTGGCTTATCTGAGCTATTATATTCAAATATTTATTAAAATCATAAAGATTTTAAGGGAATCTAAATAAAATTATGGTGGTGTTATCAAAAATTAATGTGCGGTAAGTTATTATTGATATTCCACACACTACAATGTGGTTTTGTAGTTCATCCGTAGTTAATTTCTTTTCTTCTTTCTCCTTTAGTTCTTTTGGATGCTTAGTATTTAATTGTGCGAGGTGATGTCTGAACTCGTGCGGGAGGTGGTAAAAAAAGATATTTGTTAAAAAAAAAAATCTATGATAATTGTAATCGACAGGATTTGATCTCCAACATAGGAATAACTGGAAAAATAAAAATTAACTCGCTATGACCTTTTGAAAAGCTGTATTTCTCACGTAGTATAAGTAAAAACTTTTAAGTTTTTTTTTTTTCTGTCCCCGGCATTCTCTTAGCGGCAGCCATCAGAAGTGAAAGGAAGGCTTGCCTGACTGTGGCAAACTAAATAGGGACGCCACAATTCTTATCTTTTTTTAAATTAAAGAAAATTACGATAATTTTTTTCCGTTTCACCTATATTATAGTAACGCAAATTTGAATCGATAGCTTTCCCTGAAACTGTTTTTCTTCGCATTCTATAATAATTTATGGTAAAACTGGATTATAGTCGCGAGAATTATATTTTATTAATTATTATTATTATTATTATTTAATTATTAAATTCATTATATTATTATTATTATTATTATTTATTATTATTATTATTATTTATTATTTATTATTATTATTATTATATTATATATATATTATTATTTACTTTATATATATTAATATTATAATATATATATATTATATACTTATATTATATATAGTATATATATATATATAATATAAGTATATATATAAAATATAATATATCTACTGTTATTTGAATAATATATTTTACTTATATTTTCTTCATAAAATATAATATATATATAAATAAATATATACTAATATTATATATATAAAATATAATATTATATATATAATAAAAATATATATTAATTATATATTTATTAATATATATTATAACAAAGCATAAGGTTTGTATATTCGCATACCCATTTAAAGAGAATATCTATATGTATTATAGTAATATTAAACAATATATATTAATATATAATAATAATGATAATATATATATATATATATATATATCATATTATTGTCTTAATAAAATAAAATTTTTTGCAAGAATTATATTTTTAGTTTAATAAAGTTTAACTTCATCTAATTAACAACAGTAACATAAAGCATTTAACCCAATTTGTTTGTTGTGAGCCAATGGGCGACCGACCGAGAATAATCGGCTCCGCGCCCCCTTGGGGGTCGGTTGGAAAACGCTGCTAGAGAAATAAGCTAAACTATTGGAACCGTCCTAACAGTAGACTGACTACCATAAGAGAGGGCAGTGCAAACAAGAACATTGGCTAATATTAAACATTAGATCGGCTCTTTGATCTAATTAGCATATGATATACCTGAGTTTTACTATGAAATTTTAAACGCTCATAACTAATGTTTTTTTTTTTTCCAATTTCAATTTTTCCAGAGCATAAATAGATAAAATTGATATTTTTAAATGATTCACACTGTCAAGCTTGAGTAACATCTGGTAATCCCGAGGTTCCAGCTCCGGCTCCGGTCCATTATTTACGATGCTTGACTCCGACTCAGAATCGCTTATAAAAGCTCATCCATAGAAAACAAAAACATTTTTACTCCCCTCCAGCTCCACCAAAAAGATTTTTTTTTTTCTTTCCTTCTGGCTTTCAGCCAGTCAATTTTTTTTTAGCTTTAGTTCAGCAGCTCTGTTTTACAATATATATATATATTAATACTATATATATATATATAATATATATATTATATATTAAGTATATAATTATTATATAATTATATATATATTAATATTATATATATATAATATATTATATATAATATAATATATATATATATTATATACTATATATACTAATATATAATATAAGTATAATATAATATATTATATTATATATTGTAGACATTAATCCTGAAAATACTATTAGCGCGAATAAAATCCCAAGGATGCAGAATAAGAATAATTTGATTTTTGTTTCCAAAATCGATGTTCCATTATTCTTTTTCCTCCTTATCAGAAATTCTCCAACGAAGTGAAAAGGTGAAAAATGATTAAGGCCTGCATCAGCCACAAGATATAAAGATAAAAATGTTCCTTGTAAATATATCCTCAGATCTCAGATACATATCCTTGCAAAGTAATACTAATTAGACTTTGGGGCTTCCATGCATGAATGAATAAGTATATCAATTGATGACTTTTTCAAAATAGGGGGCCAGAGCATTGATTACATAAGTCATTCGACAACGCGTAATTGCATAGTACATTCTATACGGTGGACAAGACTGAAACAAACATTCATATTAGAGCAGAAACTTCATCGATAGATGTTCTGGGAACTTGATTAAATTATATGTCCTCCGAAGTAGTTGCAAGTCAACCTTTACATCTTATCTCTCATTCTTGTTTGCAGATAAATTATGTGTCTTGTGTGTTTTTGGTGAAAGGTGAGATAAGTGCAAGTGTTACTCAACGAGGATTTTAGGAGTTTTGTTGAAGATGTTTGGCAATGTTGTTTAAGAAAGAACTTAGGGGCGGGGGGTTGATTGCCAAGTTGGTCGAGTCATGGTGATTAAAGTAAGGTGGTGATGTATTGTTCCGGTGAAAAGACATCTGTTTTAGCTGTTTGCGCATGTTTGAAGTTGATTGATGTATTGAGCGTTAGGTTTATGACAGTGTTTAGGTTCTGGCGTGTAGTGGCTATGTTAATGTCATTACGTGGTTATTTATATGAAAGTGTGATTTTTTGCGGTTGTGGAAGATAGACCCGTTAAGAATAAATTTGGAATAGTGGGGGGCAGTAAATTCTGTGCCTTGGGGATGCCGATAATTGATGTTTACTGTTTCTAGGATGTGTATTCGCTCTCGTTCGTATTTGTGCTGTTTCTTCGCCTATGTATAGGAAAAATGGAAAAATCCATGTTACTTTTAAGGTTAGTGGAGATTAGGATTTGTGACACTTTGTATGGATCAAGTTAATGATTGGGGTTTCCTGTCTACTCAAGAGATGCTTTGTTGAGGATGTCGATTGACCTATTTGATTATTTATGTTTTGTGTGAGTGGGTGTGTTTTGATGTCAGGAGTTTGATTGTGTGAGAGTCGGTTGAATGATAGGTTACCAGGTAGGATAAAATGCGGTTGTAGTTGTGAATGGTACTGTTTGAAGCCAGTGTTTGGAATTATGTGTGTTGATGATGGTTGTGGAGAGTTATTTTGTTAGTATATGGGTTGAGATGTTATTAGTATTAATTATAGTATAAAATCATTATATATAATATAATAATATAATATAAATAATTGATAAATAAATATACATTAATTTTATATATATAGTATATATTATTATTTTTAATTATATATTCGATATATATAATAAAAATACATTTTATAATGCACACTCAAGTAGGGTAAACGAACTCACTAATAATATATTTTGAAATGTTAAAAATTGCTCTAGTAATTTATCTTTATTGAATTACAATGAAAGCCGCAGAATCTCTTGGGGAGCAGAAAGCCTGTAATCATTATTATTAAGAGTGAAACATAACATTCGCCTCTCAGACCATACGATTATTGTAAATTAAATATGTACGGTAAAATTTTCTTACATCTTATAAAATCACACGAAAACTAAGTTTTTTTCCTTTTTTGCCGGCTATGTAGTGTTTAAATAATTGGTGAAAATACATGCTTCTAAGGTTATATGCAGCAGTCTTATTCTTCGCTCCCTGGCGATTTGATCTAAGCCGCTATTAAAAGGTAGGGAGAGAGATGTCGCATAGTTAAGTTGAGGTCCCTACGACATGGTGACAAGCATTTACGCATTACCGTTTTGTTAATGTAATAAGTCGCTGATGGCATTTCGCCAGGCACGTCTAAATATAGCGATCCTTTATTTTATTAACTACGATAACTTATAAAAGGTGTTGAGACGTATTATTTATGATCATGTCTAATAAAAGTACATCATTAGTAAAAAGTGGTCATTTTGATACGGCCTAAACCAGTTGATCCACCCCAGTGAAACCAACTAGAGATATTAAAACTGTAGAGGTAAGTGGTGAATAACATCAAGCTGAGAGCAAAGTTCACGAAAGTCGAAAGCACTATGCCTCTTTTCGTGCATGTAACCTTATATGGTCACTTTTAACTATTGTTCTAGTATTAATTATAAGTATTATTTATATATGGGTATTTGATATTCTCATCATGGAAGACATGTATTTGAGAATAGTGATGTAATGGATCAGGGTTGGATCCAATCTAAGGGTATTATACGCTAAATTAAAAAAGTTATCTATTGTGTGGAATGCTTGAAATAACTAAAAGCAGGAATAATTATAGAAAAAAGACGCTTCTACATAAAGCAATTAAGACATTATAACATCAATCTAATTTTTGTTCTATATCTTACCACCCCCACCTCCATCTGAGCTAATAATTAGTGTAAACTCGAGGTGTGAGTAATTTAATTTTGTGTTATCTTGATTAATACCTCAATTATCTCGTGCTGCATCTGTGATGCCCGCTAATCTGACTAACAAATACCAACCTGCTATACAAGGGTCAAGGATATATAATAATATAATAAAATAATTGAAATATATAATAATAACTAACGCGTGTATAATGAATTTAAAAGTGTTCAGTGTAATGATTACTCATATGCATAATTAAATTAAGAGTAAGTCTGAGGTTCAATTATTGATAAAGAAAATGCACTTTGATTTCTCATACGAAGAATAATTTCTGTTTTTTGCAAAAAAAGTATAAAATAGTGTTAATCCTATTACAAAAAAAAAAAAAAAAAGTCATTTCATTAACAGAAATGAATAGTGCATAAAAAGAAAAAAAAAAAGAAGAAAATGATCTTTAAGAGCATAAAAAAAGGTAGCCTTGAGATGTGAAATGGGGGGTGGGTAGAGAATTATGAACCCCCCCGCCCACCTGAAGAACCCCAAAAAAGAGCACTTCGTGAATAAGCTCGCGAGTTAGAATTTGAAAATTCAATGAACCAGCGAGCCCTAAAAAACAATAATAATAAAAAAAAAAAAAAAAAAAAAAAAAAATAAAATTAAAGTCTCACAAATAATGAACTAAGGATGACAATAAAATTGGAAGAATACAATAAAAACCAAAAGAAATCGCCTGTCTTTCAAAGTCCCAACCCATCTTATACAACAGCGGAGATATCTCTCTATGCTCCCATATGGATATTGTGTTTTTTCTCATCAAAGTATTTTGTAGTGGAAAATCTTTGAATGCTTAAGTTCTTCTGTTTATTAATAAAGTAATTTAAAATAATATTTTCTTTTAATATATAGACATAAATTTTATCGACAATATAGGGAAAATAGATACAAATCTGTCTTTTTAATTACTGAGCTTTTGAGAAGAATCTTGTGATGTTTAACATAAAGTTTACAATGTGAGGAGGGTGGTATTCCCCAATCTGTCGGTACTCTTATCCCTCTCCTAACAATAAATCGGGTTAAGGGGAAGGAGGTGACGTTTAAACGAAAAAAAGATGCTTGTAAACGGCCTTGCTTTGTTAGGAGTGTCCGTAGAAAAAGAAAAAAAAACTCCTTTTTGACGGAAGGAAAGTTACATTATTTGAACCTGTTTCAAATTTAGATATAACAGACATTTCAGCTAATGAAAATCGTATTTGTAAAATGGGCCTCTAAGGATGGTCACTTTAACGTAGAAATATTCCTTTTTTTTATAATAAATTCTGACGTAATAATTAAGGGTATTAAAATTATATTTTAAAATTACTATTTGGTTAAAGACCTTGAGTCTTGATGGTAAATCTTGACAAGTTTTTCAGCCTGGGAATCTCCATATTTTCTTCTATTATTTTTTTCTTCTTTCTAATTTAATAAATGATTCTTAATTGTGAAACTGGATTTCCCAATTTTGAAATAGGATTTTCCAATTTTGAAATGATAAGAGAATAAACATTGTCATAATTAACAATTTACATAAATGACAAATCCACTTCGTCGATCAATAGATTTGATTTTTATTATATATTTTGTTCTGTTGCCCGTTCTTAATGAGGATGATAGGGTTTTTCTGAAATAATTGTTGAAATCATATTATTAAAGTTTTTAGCTGAAGAATAGAGAGAGAAGATATTACTGTCGTGTATATCATTCTTAGATTATGTGGGATGTTATGCTTTGTATCTTTGTTGTCCGTCTGACTGTCATGCACGAGAGGGTGAGTCTAAGGCAGGCGATACAAGTCTATATATATCTATAATTATAATTAATATAAAATAATAAAATAAATAGGTTGATTGATTATGCAGTAAATAGCAATATATCTAAAACAAGAGGTTTCTATTTTTGTAAAAATCGAAGGTAATTTTTATTAGAATGGAAGGCTGGGTATGTTTTCGATGTTTTCGTTATCTATCTATATATATACGGTATGTCTATCTATATAATAAATAATGTAGACATTTTTTAATCTTTATTGTAATTAATAAAGCCAGAAACTCTGGGAGGTCCAATGTGTGTTTATTATTATAATAGAGTTCAGAAACCAGAGCCTCTCTGACGTTAGTGTTATTAGTATGTACTGTAAAATTTTTCTTACATCTTATAAAAACACACACATTAAAACTCATCTTTTTGTAATGTATTTAAATGAAACCAGGCAATTAGAGTGTCTTTCTCCTCCCGGCCGATATCGAAGCCAATAGGGAGGGAAGCCCCAGTTAAGTGAGGTCACACAATTCAGAGCATTACCATGTGTGCCTGGGCATTCGCCAGATCGCGCAGTGAGAAATACTTTAATGTTTATATCTAATAAAGGTGTTAGATTTATTATGTAATGTCTTATAATAGATGCTTTTAGGTGTGCTTTGAATCTGTTACCTAAGTGATCCACCAGTTAAAAATTAATACAAGATTTATAATTATAAATTAGAGAGAGTGTTGAATATAAAATAGTAATCGTAAGGCACTATGGCCTTCGCACCCTTTGTCAATCAAATCTAATAAATAAAAGTTGTATATTATTACTGTATAACTTTGAAAATGTATGTTGAAGGTATCAATGATCTCGCAAGTTGAACGTTATTTTTGTATATTCTAGTCTCAGTATTTTCTACAAAAGAAGTATCTATTATGATCTGTGAAACCAACAATAGTAAAAAAGACGTATAAAGAAAAATCTATACAACTCCAGATTCCATTATAATAGTGTAACGATTATTATTCATTTCTATGTTATTGAATTAATTAGACCGATCATTATCTCGGTGCTACTATATATATGATAGTTATATAATATATAATAATATATAAATATATATTAAGATATATTATATATATATAATAAATAATACCAATATAGATAATATATTAGAAATATATTAATATTAAACATCTTAAACTATAGATATATATATGTAAACATTATATATAACTTATAAATATTATATTTGACATTAAATCGCATTTTATATCAAATCACCGTTTTTCTCTATGCTTAAATAGATCCTAAAAATAGCATTTGTACTCACAATTCGTCCGGTAAACCTTCCATTGACTCTCACCCCCGCCACCACCACTACCAAACACCCAATCACCTCAAGTTTCTCAGCAATGGGATATGTTCAAAATTCGTCAGTAAGGGAGCAGGAGGGCTGAATCACAAATAATCAGAGAGAGAAATATATTCCTTTTAAAGTAGTTAACTGAAACAGGTGCATAGTTATAAAAAACGATTTGAATGCTGCTGTCTCTTGCGAGCACAAACCGTCTTCGTTGGCCCTTGACCGCTTCGATTAGTCGTCTTCTCATTTGGGATACTTAAAGCCCTATTTGCCATTGCTTATTGAATGTGTAGTCCTTGAGGAAGAAATATTCTTAAATATTCTTTATAATTTTCTCTCCGCTTATGTATATGTTGGAATTTAATCGGTCATACAAAAATGGCCTCATATAATATTGAATATGATAGTTATATATTAATATATATAATTAATATATCATATTCAAGTAGTATACTCCTTAGTTGGTATATATATAAGTATAAGGTATTAGTCTTAAGTTAGCAACACGGTACGTAATTATATAGTAAAATATGCTATATTATCTATATATATATGTTTATATATATGTTAACTTAATTATACATTATATACATATATTAGTTAAATACATATAATATATATTACTATATATATATATATAATATATATTAATATAAATATATAATTATATATTATAATAACATATATATATAATATTATAAATTAATTACATAATATTAAAAAATATATTATATATATTAATATATAATAAATATATTTATTAATAAATAAACCATATTTATATAATAAAAATAATATATATAATAGCTCTTAAAAAGTGAAATTTAAGTATAATCACCTGATCGTCACCGTACATCTCTCTACAGTATCGACCATTTCACACGTTGGCACAAAAAGTTATTCTCTTTCATGCCTACAGCGGATCGCATAGCAGACTTCATGGCTCAGCTGGTTCGGCGTTCGGCGTCCCTCTCACCGTCACCTCGGACCAAAGTCAGACAATTTGAATCTTTCTTTGGAGAGATTTGATGTGTCTCTCTTCTTGGTTCAGAGAGGATTCGTACCACGAGTTTTTATCCGATCAGTAATAGAATCATAGAGCGATATCACTGCCACCTCAAGGCATCCCTTGCAGTGCAACCCCAACCAGAGCACTGGACTGAAGCTCTTCCTTTAGTTATGCTAGCCATTCACACAGCAATTAAGGAAGATCTTTAGTGCTCTGCTGCTTAAGTCGTTTATGGTTCTACTCTTTGCCTACCTGGAGAATTCTTTTCATAGTCTTCTCTTCCTCTTTCGCAGATCCTCTCTCCTATCTCACGCGCTTGTGACGCTGTGCCGAGACGTGGAGACCCACTCCTTTACGACAACAAAAGGCACACTCCTTCATTCCGAAAGATATTTTATCATGCCCCCATGTTTTGAGAGACATTTTTCACACCGCACCTCTCTCCAACTTAAGTACGGCGGATCTTTTCCGGTGGTACTTAGGAAGGTGAAGTTTCTTTTACTATTCAACATCATTTTCGCACCGAGGTCGTTTCTATCAACCGTCTCAAGCAGGCTTATTTTGAGGCTGACCCTCCCGACACTTCGGACTCCTCATTAGTTCCCCACATTGTTTATGTGCCTTTCCACAACCTTCTTTCGCAACACCGCCCTCTCTGCCAGCATCTATCCCTCCTTGTTCACCACTACTACCTTCACCTCCAACTCCTGCTCAAGCACCTGTTCCGACCAACGCACAGTCCCAGGTTCAGACTCCTGCACAGCTTCCAACAGGCGGTCCGACATCAGCTCCTACACGCACCAACACTTGCATACCAGCTCCAACTCAATGTTGTTGTTCTTCTTCTGTTTTGCAACCTGCCACGCAGGTGTCGTCGCCACCACAGTCTACTTCTTCTAGGCTCCTCTCTTGCATTCTGCTCTCACTCCTTCGGAACAAAAAGTAACATTGGTAAAGAGTCTCCACCCGTGGTGGTCAGCAGTAACTTCCAAGTCGGCTCACTGCCGTTTTTCTCGATAACTTTATCCGCCCTCCCCCCTCGACCACACTGATCCCACAAAAAGCCTTCTGTAGCGGTGCCATCTTACCTTTACCACAACAAAATCCAACAGAAACTATGACCTCAGTAAAAACACAATAACACATCTACGTGCGGAAACCTCAAGACTTTTAGGAAGTAGACACATTCCCTGGAGCACGTTTATATCAGCTTGTGCTTTTCGCTCATCATTCTTAGGTATTTTGGTATTTGAAGTTTGGGGTATTACAAAAGTAGACCTGTACAAAAGAATTATTCATTGTAATTGAAGATTTTACAGTATTAAGATGTGGAGAGAAATAAAATAAAAAATATAAATATCATTTTGTCAAGAAAAGTTTTTGTTAACCCTTCCTGAAAATTCTATCCACACCATATCTAATATAAAATAGAATATAACGTCACACTAAGATAACCTACATAACTACAATAATAGAACTAAACCAAAAAAAAAAAAAAAAACAAGAAAAAAAAACAAAAAAAAAAATCACGCCAAAAAAAAAAAAAACAAAGCCAAACTAAAAAACAAAAACCCCCACCAAATAAAAAACAAAAATAAAAAACAAACACAGAAACACTGAAAAAAAAAAAAAAACTAAAAAAAAAAAATTTATATATATATTATTATATAAAATAATAATATTATAAATTAAGAATAATAAATAATATAATATAGTATTAATATAATAAGATAATATATACATCAAATATATACATAAAATATAACCTATCAACCTAATAAATATAAAATATAATATAAAACCACTAATATACACATCTATAACTCCCTCCATAAACATATTATAGTTCACAATGAACCGCATAAAGGGGTGAAGACCCTTGCCCTTAAAGATTGGTAAACCAAGAGTGTTTATCTTCCTGACCACGATGAGCTAAAAGGAAACCCACCACTTACCTCTGAAAGCTAACTTGCTTCCGAGAGGAGTGAAGATGTCTATGCGGGGACCTCTGACCTCCGGTGCGGCCCCCCGCTCACACTCGTGAGTCAGGGGCAACACTGAGAAAAACAACACACAGGTAATTTTTTATAACCGACCACTGAATAATATGAATAACATATATTAAAATATAAAATGACATACCTACATAGCAATAAAATATAATGTAATATTCACAATGACACCTAAGTGGGATGTTGAATCCCTTCCCTTAAAATGGTAAACCAAGCTCGGTGTCTAACATAAAGACCACGAATGGAGCTATATATAATAACATAATATGATATAAAAAAAAAAAACAACACATACATATATATGTAAAAAATTTGCATATGGACCAAACTGGGTATCTACGGGACATACCGGCAACCGTACGAAAGGAACAAAAATATAATCACAAATATTCAACTAATAATACAATAACATATTACTACTAACACACTCACTATAAACAACCTAATAATAATGTATAACAATATAAAAGTCAAAAACTAATATAATACTCACTGCGTTTCTTTCCTAAATTTTAATTTTAGTATGTTTGCATATAGACACTATTAAATATTTAAATAATTTTTAAACCATTTGCATTATAAATGATATATCTGACATAAGTTATAGATAGATCTCTATCAATATGTTAGAACGAAATAAGAATATATATATATATCATATATAAAAAAAAAAAAAAATAAAAATAAAAATAAAACATAATATATAAATAAATAATGCCAATCATACATATAAGTTAATATAAGAATTAGTATCACCTCCCTTACCGTAAATCCACATATAATGAAGAAACAATAATGACCAAAATATATATATATATAAACATATATATAAAATAAAAAAAAAAAACAAAGAAATAATATAAAAATAAACCAAACAAAAAAAGTAAATCCGCCCTCCTATATATATATATATGGAGGCATATAATTAGGGTCAGAAACACACCACCATATCGCCTTCGGGAACTGATTAACTATTGAAGGGGCATGAACTACAATTTAAAGAGAGAAACCACAACCAAAATTTTGATACAAATCGCTAAAAATAGAAGCCACCTGGCGGAATCCTTAAATTAAAAAAAAAAAAAGTACGTAAATTATTTACCTTGTTCATATAATGAATCTATCAGAAAATAAGGAAAACTCAACTGTGCTTGACGTTCGCCTTCTTCGAGGCAACCCACTCCCATCGTCTCTACTTCACTGCTCATACTTCACTCCGTACATCTTTACGACCCCACCTCCGCACCTACCCACCACCCCACGAACACCCCCTCCGTCTCACCATCCCAGGATCCTACTATTGCCATTCGCCACCTTCACTCATCCGCGCCCTCTAAAGGCACAATCTAATAGAATGATGACAAGAATGAATACATATAGCACTGAAGGGAAAATATAATTATTCTTCAACATTAGACAATAGTCATCTCCAATAAAATAGATATCGTAAATTGATAAGCAAATTATCTTGCAACACAATATCAAAAGGAGAGATAAAATGATTTTGGTTTTTCTATTTGGCGAACATCGACACGTATTTTCCATGAAAAAAAATATTGAATTACGTAAATTGGATAGTAGGATTTATAGTAAAATAAAGAATAAAGCACATGCGGATGACAATAGAGGAAATATCATTATCTGATCAACATCGACAACGTAACATGTTCATAAATAATAGACTCATGCAACCAAAAAATATTAAAATGATGGAAACATTGAAAAAATATATTACACAATATAAAAATACTCCTTAAATAAATAAAAACAAAATGGAAATCGAAGGGGTTCTACTTCTTCAATACAAGCTTATAATACTAGAGAATATTAGATAATCGCATTACAAATATTTTTGACAAGAAAATTCAATGTATTGCAATACCATACATAGTGAAAAAGGTACTTTACTTTACACTGACTCAATACTGAAGTAATTTATCCTAAGGTAAATATCTGGACATTCTTGTAAACAATCAATAGCTGCCCTATCGAATGATTTCTGAAAATAAATTGACCGAACAAACAAAAGCCCAAAAAGAAACCTATACCATATAAAAAGAGTCAAACCTCCTCGAACAAACACACGGTGTTTTTTGCCCGCTATAGAGATTCAGAGTAAAAAACTTCGCTATTTGTGAACAAAATTCTAAAAATCCGTGCAACATCTCAAGAACCAAGTCAAATGTAATTATACCAAAAAGAAAAAAATCTAAAAAAAACCTACTGGGCTGTTCTTTTGTCCAATAATATAACCAGAAATTAATAATCAAAATCTAAAACAAAATAATACAACACAAGTTACCCACGCACTCTGTCTCTCCCTTATATAACCGCCATTTCGTAATGTTATTATAATATTTCGAAATAAACGCAGGCAATCAAAAAAAAAATTTTTATAATAAATAAATAAAAAGATGAAGAACAGAAAAATAAATGAAATAAGATAGGTAGAGATTTTTGGGACTCATTACGAAGGGAAATGTATATGATGGACTGACACGTTTCGCAGCAAATATTCTATGGTAACCATAATCAATATAGAAATTATACGTACCACTAATATAATTATGTTATCAAATAGCGAGAAAATATAATAAATGACACCACAATCACGTCAAAAACCCGAAACTCAAATATGACCAGAGATTTGTTAAACTCAACTTAATCTTGCGACCAGTGAGCATTCGATTAGCCTTAGCGTTAGAACAACACCTAAGCACACTCATACTAGATTTCCGAATGATACAACTTTGTGTGTGGGGTTGGAGCCATACAGCCACAACCTCGATTTGGACCGAACCAGAAGCCGAGGTAAGACAAACTCCCATCTACATAGTCACCCACGATAAAACTTTACATTATGAGCAAAAAACTCTCTGCAAAAAAAAAAAAAACACTATAAAAAAGATACTTAAGATCAATTCCCTTTTGAACCACAAAATTAGCCACATAACGGAAAACACCACACTCTCGAACAGTATGATATAGAGCAAACAATTACATCAAGGCACAACCAAAACACCAACACCATTTATACCTTCTCACCCTCAGAATATTCCCCTTACGCCCTCCCACAACCCAACTTACTACCGCTCCCTTAACCCCCCCCCCCAATAAATTTATATGCCTAAAGCACTTTTCCCGCCCCCTCTTACATCGACCTCCTCCCTTCGCTATACAAATATAACAATCAGACATTATAAAACACTTCAAAGGCAACACATTCATTAATTTTTTTAAACGAAAACCTATCACTTCATCAATACTATAAACAAGATAATATAACAATACTATATCAAATCAAAAACTCATTCTCAAGATGCCTAGTTCCAAATACCAGAAACAATTAACTTGCGCGAACCTCAACATTTTTTACAGTCTAAAGAAACCATCTCATTAACCCTGACCTTATATCTCTAGATCAACATCCAATAAATATAACCGTAGACACAATTCTAATTATAGTGGAAGACTACCCTATCAAAAGAAGATAATCATTTCACAGAAGATAGTGAAAATTAGAGACCACAAAGACACAACGAAAATCAGAACGAAACAAAACATTACCATGACATAACAAATGACCACTATCAGGAGCTCAAAAGCAAGAACAGTAGAACAATCAAAGTAGCAACATAAAACAAACTAAGTATGACAGAAGATTTTTTCTACGAGTCACGACTAATCTCTGTGGATAAACGAATAATAAAGGATGCATAGAATCAGACTGTAAAATAAAAATCTTGCAATAAAAGGTCGAAATTTAGTGTTCACCTTAAGATGTTTGCATATCAAATTAAAAAAACATCAAGGTATTTGTGTTCGCTGAAAAAAAACATAATAAATCACCTGGTAAACTATTAAATGAGCTTAAAGAAGATAAAAAGAAAATAAAAGTTAAAAAAAAAACATAAATAAATGAATAAAAGATATAAATAAGAATAAAATAAACTAAACAATGAAATATAAATAAATATATAATAAGTATATAAAAATTAAATAAGTATATAGATATAAAAATCAAGTAAGGTCTTTAAGGACAAGATAATAATAATAAAAAAGAGTATTGGAAACTGAGAAAAAGAAAGAATAAGAAAAATAAGATGTAATAAGGAGATAGAAGATGATAAATAATAGAATAAAGAAATAAAATAAGAAGAAGGAAAGAATAAAATAAAGAATAGAGTAGAAAAGGGAAAGAGGGAAACATTCCGAAACAATAATAATAAACAAGAAAATATATTAAAAAAAAAAAGATAAAAATATATAGTAGAAAAGAAAAGAGAAAAAAAAAAAGATGAAAAAAGGCTCTACTCACACACCCCCCATAAATAAAAGTCAATAGAACTCAACTATAAAAAAAAAAAAAATTAGTCAAAATACAAAAGAATAGCACCACTCATACCGCCTTCCCTACACTATACACCAAATAGAACTCACTAACACAACGATAAACCACTATCACAACGCTAATAATCACCCATCAACCTCCTACACAAATACACAAATAACACCCATACCTACAACCATCACCCAACAAACCCCCTCACTACTCACCATCACACTAACACCCTACGCCGCCTCCACCCAAAAACCACTAACCCACACAACACTTCCTCAACGCAATCCACCTCACTCACGCCTCATCCAGCCACATGATAGATATCCTTCAGATAGCTCTGTTATCCAATTAGTGTCCGCTGAAGTAGTTTTAAGGGTTCATTGTTTTAGTAACTTGAATATAAATAATAGCACAAAAAAACATATTTATGAATAAGGACCATAAAAAAAGATTTTCTTATTAGAAAAATAGAGAAGAAAAAAAAAAAAAAAAAAAGATATATAGAAGAAAGCACGAAGAAAAAAAATAAATAAAAGAAAATAATTCACAAAAGTGTTGCAAATAAAGAGAAAATTAATATTATAATAACTTATGAAGATCGAAGTAATTTGGTGTGAACATCAAATTTACAAATGAAAATTAATATATAAAACATTAGACAAAAACACATAACAAAAAAAGATACCAATATCATAAAATTAAAAACTAACATAAACCACCACAAACTCACTACCACTACGTCTTCTCACATACCAAAACAAGACAACAACTGTAATAAATAGAATCAATAAAGTATAAACACTAACCAATAGTAACCGAGTAATACTGTAAAGTTTTTTAAAAAGCCAATAACACACGAAAATACCCAACCAAGAAAAAACAAGTTAGGCAGAAAATTATCATCCTCAAACAATCTTTATAACACCACCTTTCAATTCCTTATGTAAAGATCAATATATACACACTTCAAAAATAAAACAGACATACAAAAAAAACAAAACTAAACAAACTGTAACACTAACAAAAACTTCACAATACAACATTTTAGAAAATAGTTAAAAAAAAAAAAAAAAAAAAAAATCAAGCCATAATAAGAAACAAAACAGATAAAAAAATATAAAATACCCAAACAAAAAAACAGACTTAAAAAAAAAAAAATAATAACAAACATAAAAGAATTAACAAACAAAATACACGAAAAATAAAATCTTGTTGATCACAAAAAACAAAAAAGTTAACTTATAAATAATGAAAAAAAAGGGAGAGGTTTAAAAACTTGTATAGAAGAAGCAACAATAAAGAGGAAAAAAAATGAAAGGAATAAAAAAAAAAAAAAAAAAAAATATGTTAATAAACTAATAGAAGACTAGAAAGATAAGTAGAGCACATTGAGAAAAAGAGATAATACCGAAAAAAAAAATAAAAAGAAAAGAAAAGAAAGAAAAGAAAATAAAACAATTACAAAAAAAAATTGAAAAATAAAAAATATTCAATAAAAAAAAGCATTTAAAAAAAGCAAAAGTTAATAAAAAGAAAAAGAGAATCATAAAGAACAAAAAATACAATAAAAAAAAAAGAAGAATATAAAAAGAAAAATAATTGAGGGTTAAAAAAAAGAGCAAAGAGGAAAAGAAAAAAAGTCAGCGGCAATTTGCATTTTGTTATAAAAGCAATAGAACATAAAAAATAGCACTTAGATAACCGAAACGGTCAATCACAACACATAAAGAGAAAAGAAAGAAGAAAGAGAGCAGGAGAGAAAAGCAGAGAGGAAAGAATAAAAGGAACCAGAAAAGAAAAAGAAGAAAATAAAGCGAAAATGAAAAGGCCGTTAAAATGAAAGAGAAAGAAGAAAAGAAATTGAAAAGCAAGCAAAAATTATAAAAAAAAAAGATTAGAAAAATGAAAAATAAAAGGAAAGAAAAGACAATTATAAATTTATACACAACAAAAAAGAGACGTAAATCGAAACAAGAACTAATAAAGTAAACTAATAACACCTAACCTAGAAAAGAGGAAAAAATTATTAAGCATCTTATCTATGCTCTCTCAGAACCAAATCACTCACATAACATTCTACATAAATCCATACCCTCATCCATACATA
>JABUQX010087112.1:0-19692 GCA_015478945.1 Trachelipus rathkii
AGATAGGAGAATGAGGGCTGATGGAGGTAGTAAAAGATCTCCTGTGACTCATTCAATTAAATGAGTCACAGGGAGATTTTAGCTCTCTCATCAGCGAGAGGTGATTCGAACAATTGAACCTCGTGCGCAGCGTCTATACAATAACCCGCGACGCTATTAGTACCACCTAGGACTCCAATTCTACCAATCCCAAAAAAGAACGTTCAAGTGTATGTTTCTTAAAGCTCCAGCCGGTTTCTGCACCCATAAATGGTGCTTGAGTACTCACCAGTACCAGAATGTATTTCACTCTTTCGGCAGCGCGGATTCTGTATGACACTTGCAACTCCGCGTCGCGAGTGTAACAGTGAACTCGCTCCTTTATATCCACCTGAAGCCAGATGTCACAGAAATTTTTACTCTTCATCACGGATTCGAACAACTGTAACTCCTGACGTCTGGGCTTGTAAGTATAAGAGTAAACCGGGACCGCTTTTATCCTACGTAAGCCATCCCGTTCCCCAAAAAAAGATGCGCCTTCGACGGTTTTTAAAACACTGCGGGTTTTCTTATCGCCCATACATTGCTATGAGTACTGCACAGCTTCAGCTGATTCTCACCCATCCAAAAACTTTCTAGTAATGGTTAGATAAATAGTGCATATTATCGAAATGTGAACAATAATCATATAAGGCTTAGGGCCATTTAATTTTGGATCTTTGAAAGATGCGAGTAATAATTAGTTAAGCGCGATTATTTGCCATATATTACGTTAAAAATGTGTTAGTTTTTTATGAGTAAAATTCTTCCTTCTTGCAATCAGAAAAAAGTATCTTTTCAAAATGTAAACGTCTTTGGACTAACGGCAGGTTTATTTTTAAATTGTCATACATTGTTTATAAATAATAGGTACACATACTAAAATAGCATAGACATGCATAAATCTATAATGAGATTTAATACAATCACATAAAATACATGATAAATACATAATCATAATAATCATGTATCGAATATGATATAAAAAATAATAATCATATATATAATGATAATAATTTATAAAATAATAATAACAAATAGTAAATAATAATAATAATAATAATAGATAAAGAGATAATGAATAATGATCTAAGTAATAAATAATATAATAAATAGATAATAATTAATATAAATAATAATAATAATAGATAATAATATAATAATAATCAAATACATAGTAATAAATAATAACCTAAATCGTAATAAGAATACGATAATAATAATCAATAATCAACTATAATTAATAAAATAGATAATAATAATAAGATTTACAATGAGATATAATAGGTAATAGATAATAATAATAACTTGTTAGAAGTATTAGCACTAGTTCATGAAAGGTAATTTGATTTGAGGTTATGCAGTGTTTCCGTCTATCACCGATTTGGAATTGATTTTTATTTATGATGATATGGATAGGATCGGTATGATAGATTGATGAGAGTTATTAATCTAGTTTTAGTTATGCTTATGCTGATTAGATAGTTGAGGAAATCTAATAGATATATATAACTAATTAAATCATAATAGATTAATAATAATAATTGAATATTAACTAATAATACAAAATAATTATACATAATAATAATAGACTAATAATATATATAATAATTAGAATTTAATATATAAGTATTGACTTTGCAAACATAATACATGATAATACATATAATAATAATAAGAATTGGACTAATAATAATAATAATAATAAGACTAATAATATAATAATATAATAATAATAATGAATATATAATGAATCAATAATTAATTGTAATATATCATACTAAATAACTCATAATAATCAATCAATAATCAATAGTATAATAATAAAATAATAATAATATATAAATAATAACATGGATAATAATAATAAGGTAATAAGGATAATAATATAATAGATAATTGTAAATGCAGTAATACCATGAACAATATACATTGTTTTCTTTATTGTGGTTTTAAACATACGAGGTCACCGTAATTGCCATTGATGCAATATGGTGTTTGATTTTTTTTTGTTCTATAGTTCAAACGAATGTATCATCTGCGAGAAGGCCCAGTCAAAATACCTGTAAGAAATATGTTTAGTATCTGCGATGAAGGTGAAACAATAACCAATGGGAACTCATCTCTTTATTTTGAAACTTAATTTTTTAAAAATCTGATTGTCGCGATTGAGGTCGTTGGTGCTCAGATAAGCTTTACTGCAATACGCTTGAATAATTATTAATTATTATATTTATTTTTGATGTATTAATTATAAAGTTAATTATTATTATTCATTATTTCCAGTGATTATTATTATTAATATTATTTTTATTATTTATTATATTATGGATTTATTAATATCTTGGACCAGATTGGTATTTTGTTTAATGATTTCTTATAAGGTATACCCATGCTGCCTGCGCTATTACTCACTTATATATATTATAATAATTTTATATATATATTAAATTAGGCCAGAATATTTATTGAAATATTGTATTTATTTAAATTGTGGAGAAGTTCTTAATGCAAATTTACTTTAGCTTTTTTATCGCTGAGTGTGGAACGAAGGATTTCGTTTTGCGTTGAGAAAATACTAGATGATATGCTAGGTAGAAGAAAAATTGCTGCAATTCCCTGCCTCCTCTGAGGATGCTTTGTATATGATTGTTTAATGTTGCGTTTCTGAAACCTTAATTGATAAAATGGTATATAGTGTGCCATATTTTCTACGCTGTACTGCGATGTTCCAAGGGCTGGATGCGATAGAGGTAGGTGTGCTTACGCGCTATAGCCTGCTAGTCTGGCTTGGGATTTGTAACAACTACATAGCTAAAACAATAAGAATACTTTGCAGATCTTTTTCGGCCTTTCGATATAGTTGTGTTTCCCAAGTTGTATATAGTTGGTACCGCTGTGAATTGCCTTTAATAGTATCTCGTTCACTTTTTATTATCGTGTTCAAAGTAATTATTGGTGTAACCAGGCAGCTGTTTTCGTTCTGTGATTTATTTAAGTGGTATGTATATTATTTCAAATTCAGAATATGGGTGATTGTAATTTCAATGTTAAAGTGTAGCAAAAACATTTAAAACAATCGAATTAAAAGGTATTTATGTTTGTGCTCTTAAGCATTTGTGATTATATTATATGGCTTATAGCATTGCTTGTATTCAGAGTGTCTGATTCTGCACATATTGCATTTTGTACAGTGGCATTGCTTTGTCATCGTCTAGATATTACTGGCAGGTAAGGCTTGTATTTAAGATACTTTATTTTTGAAAGTTTTAGCAGATTATTATATTGTGGTCGCATAAAATTAAAAAACCCGTTTGTAAGTTCTATATTATTATGATTTGTTTAAGCATATGTTATAACCTGTCGACGTCCAGCCGATTTTACTTTGCAAACAGAAAGAATTATATATTTACTAATAGGGCAACTCACTTGCATTACGAGGTAATCTTCTTTCAACTCTTTCTCAGCTCGTCTTTGAATTTTGATAGGTTTCACGACGTGACAAATTCTGACATTTTGTATTAAAGTTTCAAAATTTGATTAATTTCAAGTAGAGATTTACGATTACTTATTAAATACCTACTACGTTAATTATTGTTATCAAATATATAAATAGCATTTATTCATAATTGCCTTGAATATTAAATTATTTAATAATTTTATCTTTATCATCATAATATGTATGGTCGAAGGATCTGCCTAAAGAAATTAGTATTAGATAATTATATTATTTAACCATTGGTGTGCATAATGTTTACACAGTCGGCACATATAACAAGTGGTTACATACTATTATATATATATATACGGTATGGTCGGTTGGATCTCTGTATTGCAAGAAGAATATTTAAAGTATGAGACGTAAATATTACATTATATTCGTCGAAGTCACGTAGTGGTTTCTATGATATTCAGGGGTTGCGCATGTAGCGTGGAGTACCCGTTCGACATCTACTCGCAGTGTTCATGATAAATATTAAATCTATAAGTGTGTGAAAATGAAGATTGGACATCATTTATTTTTTTTTAATCACCCTAATGCTATTATATAAAGTCAACAATAATTTTTATATTTTATGCAAAATATTTTCTCGTTTTCTTATTTATTAAAAATTCAAGGTAGGCAGTTATTTTAGGTCCTTAAAGACATTCAATTACATGAGATCAATAGTATTGATCATAAGACAGGATAAATTACTCTGATGAACTGAACTAATATTGACTTGATCAGGTTTCACATAAAGCAACTGAACCCGTCACAATCCGGTGTTACACACTGTGAATGGATCTCGAGGAGAATAGGTTTGGTGAGTTTTTAAGTATATAGTTGGCACATATTAAGATTGCAGCAGGCCGGTGACTTCATTCAACCCAGGAGTTCCTAGGATTCTGTTAAATATAGGTTTGATGAATCTAAGAAAGTGATAGTTTGGTTTTGGATTGTTCAAGTTGAGGTGGCCTGGGGCCAATATGGATTTGTTTTATCATTTGAGAGTAAGTTTTGACCCACTATAATTTAATATCTTTCTCAACCGAGTCCATTCCATTTAAATGGGTATCCTGTCTCGGGAATATTCTTTTGTACCCTTCAGTCATTATAATAATTCGCTTCATCATCTGAACTTCTCTCGTTGTGAATTGATTTGCTATTTTGCTAATATTTGATGCACAGTGTAATTCATGTCTTATTGCTTTTGCTAGAACCTCTGCCTAGAGTTACTGTTAAGTATTTTCACCAATATCGGCATTTGGGATATCTATGTTGACTATTGTTTGTACCTGTGCAAATGAGTCCGTTGTACCGGGTGTTATTTTATGAAGTGTGAACGTATATGATTTTATGCGTATGTGGAAAATAAGTATTATTTGCTTATTAGCAGACAATACTCATTACTTGAAAAAAGCAATTAACTCTGGAATAATTTTGAGTACTTAATACTATTCTATGCATCTTTCTAGAAATAAATATAGTAATATATATTACCTAAATATATAATATAATATACGATTATTTTATTAATATTTGTTTAGACTAGGGCAGCCTACAATTTTTACAAAGTTGAGCGAGTAAGAATAGTGATAGTTTCGAATTCCCGATTTCGCTTAGTTGTTGTTCTGGGGCGAAATAACACTAATTTCCCGCAAGATTTTGGCAAATTTTACTTTCACTATTGTTTAAACCCGTATATATATAGACTTGATTATATTATAGTATTATATGTAGCATATAGTAGCTGTTGATTAGAAGTGTATTAATAATTATATTGATGGCTATATATTAGTAGTGTTTATTAGTTTAGCGGTGTTAGTGGCGGCTTAATATACTAGTATATATATACTATATTATATTAGTATAATATAACGCTATAATATATAGTATATTATTAATTATATATAGCGTACTATGTTATATAATTGTATATTTATAATTATAGTAACTGAAGATATAACTATCAGAGTAGATATCTTATACATTTGTAAGTTGTTGCGGATGTTAGAAATTGGCTTCAATACGTGTATCAGTAGAGCCAATTTCAGAATTTTGGTAGAAAACGTGATTTGTGAGTCGCGTGCGTCAAGAAGTGACTTTGTTAGCGAACGGTATAATTTTATTAATTTGGTTTTGTGATCAAGTCGATTATAACAAATGCTACTTCTATATGCATGAATTTGTAGAAGCATGTGTAAATCAAAGTGGGTGGTATCTTGTAAGGACTGCGCTGCTTTTGCCATTAAAAAGATATGGATGGTGCAAGAAGCCGCGCTAGAGCAACAGAAAGATAGCTGCGCCTAGAAAGAAAAAGGTAGCGCTTGAGAACAGGCAAGAGCGAAAGAAGAAAAGCTAAGCTTGCAAGCTGAAGCAATAGAAGAGATAGCTAAGCTTGAGGCTGAAAAGGGGAAAAAGCTAAGCGTTGAAGCTGAAAAGAAGGGAAAGGCTAGGCTGATAGAACGAATAGAGAAAAAATGCTAAGCTTGAGGCTGAAGCCGGGAGTAGAGAAAGCTAAGATCGAAGCTGAACGCAAAGAGTTAAGTCATGAAGCAGAAGAAAGGACTGCAAATGAAGCCTTATGCGAAGATAACAGCGTCACATGAAAGCAGCTGCAAGTAGCTCACAAACACTGCAGAGCAGCCACAGCACTTCCTTAGGCCAAGTAAAATACACCAAGTTGAAAACTTCCATTCTTCATGGAGAAAAAATGATATACGAAAGAAATACTTGTTAATGTTCGAAAAACAAGGGCGTAGGCGAACGACATCCCTATGGAAATAGCGGAGCATCTTGTTTTACTGGGGGTGTTTCCTTTGACAACGTTAGTCGGCTGTTAATCGTGTTCAACATTGCCTGTCGCAGAGCCTGACGAATTATGGAAGGCTAAAGAGCTTTGTTACGAGAGGTACGGCTTCTCACAGAAGTGGGTACTCGTGCTAAGTCACAGAGCCATCCGAGGTCCTCAAGCGGAGGCATGACGAATCCTAGGGTGTAAGCTTTACAGACAGATATTGAAGCCTGAAAAGTGATTACTGCATGCAGTGTAACAACTGACACCAAGATTGATCCTCATTGGTGAGTTTTTAGTGGACAAGTATTAAACTACTGTCCCAAAGAACTCGCTACCTAACCTAAGGGAGAACAAAAAGAAGATACCCGCGAGGACAGAGATCATGAAATTGGTTCAGGAGGGTACAGTGGGACAGCTTCATCGCTTTAAGAGCTCGCAAACTATAACAGTCCACGCACGAAATCACCAAGTCAAGTCCACGCGGAAAGAGTCCATAATAACAATAGATATTTTTAAATCGAGAGGCAGTGTTACTTGGCCGCAACGAATAGTAATGCATAGAAAGCAGCGACCGAACCCGTAACGTCCGAGGTCAACACACAATGAAAGCTAAGATCGGTGGAGGAAGCGGCGACAGACAGGGTCAGCGTTCCGCAGTAGCTAGAGACGGCCCCAGGGTGGGTGAATCACGTGCTGTCAGCGTGGTCAAAGAGAGAGGGCATCTCGCAAGAGACCTGTAGAGTCCCCTCCAATATTTCAACAACCAGTGGAAACGACCAGGAGTATGTTCGGCAGACAGAAAGAGAAGACAAAAGAGCCACGCGGGAGCAATTCCGAGTCCTCTGATAACGGCAGTAAAGTCCTAATGATTTCAGGTGAAGAACCGAATTCTTCTCTGAATGATTAATAGAGAAGCGTTGGGAAATGAGCAAATGTTCACAGCCTACCTGTGACTTTATGGGATGGATGAATGGGCTATCAATCAAGCCCTCCGTGTACCCGGTTGTAATGTTGTTGTAGTGCGAAAGAAATTCGTACCGAAGAGGTGTTATGTGGGAAACAACATGAAAATAAGATTGCTGACGGTACGTGTGATCGAAGCCTCACTCGCAATATAGGATGTGGATCCCCCTGATTACGTGGGTAGGTACAACCCGCAGCTGTGCTGCCGGAAAGTCGTCTACTGATTTAAGTCATTGGGCATGTCAATACTGGTGCAATTGCCCCTGGAGCTTCAAGCAAACCTCGCATGGGAATGCGCGAGCGAGAGTGCGATGGTCTTCGTAACAGTAAAAAGCAGACGAGCATAACCACAGAAGTTGCTCATTCCCATGCGCGGAGAACGTGAGGAAGATTCACAATGAAGGAATTCCTGCAGACGAAGCCAATCACAGTTTTATGGAATGGCCATTTTGGAGGGGGAAGAATTTTACAGAGGGAAACGTCCGTACCACAGTCTTTGGACGTCGAAAAAAAAGATGTCGAACCAACCGCGGAATCACTGAAAGTGATCACAGGGTCCCAATGTTTTTCATCTAAGGGTGAAGAAGTTACAGGAAAAGAAGATGTTGAAGTCCCTATTAAAACCACTACTATGTTGAAGAAGCGAACATTAATCACTTGTTAGACGACGCTTGTGACATCAATTGAAGAGAGTACATGCTGGTCTGACGAAGTGATCGTGTTAACGAGGATGGTGAGTCATTGAAAGGTGAGATAAAGTACCCGGCAAGCGCCGCACCCAACACAATTCGACAGTATTAGCGATAACGATCAGGAGAGTACGGTGAGCTAGTGGGCTGAAGGAGAGGATAGATGACTCATAGTGAAATCTAGCAAGAACTGCTAGTGATCGGGAGACTTTTAAGAGTAACAAAAGGATGATGTTACTCTACAGAGGGTGGAGGTCAATAGAAAAAGGTGAGAACAAATATATGGTAAAGAGATGGAGTGCTATTTAATAAGAGTTGTGGGATCAGCAGCGAGAGATTACTTTGGTTGTACTCAAAAAGAATACAGGAGACAGGTGATGGAAGGATGGCACAATGATGAAGAGTCTTGTGCGTGGCCCAATGCCAGTGTAAAGAAAAGCATGTGGTAAGATCACCTCAGCAGTCTCTTATGCTTCTGGCCCAAAACCACTATATCTCAAGGTGATGTAAACATACGTATTGGTTACTGACATGTGGATTATAAATGTCAGAGATACCCTGCTCCGAGAGCTCGTCGTGGAATGTAGATAATATTACCATTGTGTCTCAGGGGTGCGTCATACATTGAGGACCCTTTTCAAAGCAGGATGAGATTAATTGACGCTGATCGGACCTTATTGCTGCATCTACCGTCTTCAGAAGTGGCATTCAGTAATGTCCTTATCTACACGGCTTGTGGAGTGCGGCGAGCGCGTTCCCGGCTAAGGCTGTATCCTCTTAAAAGAGTAATTAACTGCACAGAAAAGTTACCGTGAAGCTTGGTATCAGTTTTCATGAGTTAGTGGGCGTCGCCAAATATGAAAATACTGCAGTGACAATGTCAGCTGCAGTTCACTGTCTGATCGTGTAATGAGGTGACGTGACAAAGATGCTTAACATTAAGCAGAAGTTCTCTAGTAGTATTTACCACCCAATGAGTCAAGAATTGACAGAAAAAAGTTCAATGGTACCTTGAAACGGAAGCTCAGATAGGATGCGCATGAGCAAACGTGAGGAAAATGCAATACAGTTCTAGAGGACCATTATTCATTTTGACATAACTAGGGACGGCTCCGCAGGATCCACAGAGATTCTCACCCATTCGATGCTCGCTGTATGGAAGGGACTGTGCAGTACCCAATGCAGATTGTGTTGCATGAACATTTGGGAGGACGATATCAATCCTGAGAGGCAAGGTCAAACATAGCAGGCTATGTTTTGACTTGCGAAGAGTGGCTAAATGAACACTCCTACAATTGCTAGAGCAAAACTAGCAAGAGCCCAAATTTCACAGAAAAGGAAATATTACGACAGAGGCGCGAAGGACCAGTAATGCTAGAGGTATTGAGACGTTGGGCTCTTCGTTCTCCATCCGTCACTTCCAACAATACAATGCTGGATGAGATGAGGGAAGCGGACCATGCACACGAACTATGTGGAGTTGTATGTGAAGGCATAATTACATGGATCACAGTTGATTGTGAGTCATTTCAACCGAGACTGACAGATTCAATCAGTAAAAAATATACATGTGAGCAGAGGCGCGAGCCAGCTGAAGCATGAAGGAAGAGATGGACCCACTCGGGGGCAATATAGCGTGCTTCTGCGGTGCTCTTAGACACCGAGAGAAGAGCAATATCCGCTCTTAGCTGGATTATCGAACTACGCATGTACAGCAAGGAGAACTGTCGACACTAATCACGTAAACGACATCCACAGATCCTATGAGAGACGAGTTGGTGCGAGATCCTTCGAAAGGCAGAAGAAAATCTTTACGACGCTCGCCCTGGCACTGCCCGAAGAATCTCTATCATCCGATCAACCTCATAGCATGATACCCATCAGACTAGCATATAAGTTACCTTTCACTGACGCGGACAGAACTGAAGAAGAGAGACAGATAAGATGCATACAGAATGTGTATCAATAGTTCCCTTCCACGTCGCCGATATGTTCGGGGCGCCATAGTCGGCTTGTCCAGCAAAACGGACCGGTAGTAAAGAAGGGTATGCTCCGACATAGGGCCCTTAAAAATAGGATACGGTCTTTCGGATCCTGAGCCCATGACCACTAACCCAGACTTTATTCACTCAAGTTTGCCAAGGATAGGGTTTGAGTCACATAAAACTTGACCATACCAAGGGTACTGCACATTTAAAGACAAAAGAAAGCCTGAGGACTGAGACATAAAACCTGGTTTTTCAACCGATAGATGGACATTGTCCCAATTACCCTCAGAGTGCCCATTCGTATGCGTGAAATGCCGGGGCGACGCTTGTTGAGAGTCAATGCGCAGGGATCCTTGGATTGGTAACAACGATGTTGATTTTACATCGATGATTTATCGTCCATTCCAGACCTGGCGCGAACATCGATCCACGATTGAGACTGTACTGGACAGGAAAACTCCAAAGAGGAGGGTTGCACCATCCAGACCGACGAAGTGCGAGTGTTTGCCGTCGTCGAGTTGATTGAGTTTCTTAGTCATTATCATGCAATGGCACTGAAAGGAATGTGCATGAAGACAATGTGATCAAGATCAAAAGGACAGAGCCACCTAAAAATAAAAAGCAAGTAAGGTCCCTCTTAGGGCTCACTGACTGGTTACTACCAGGACTTTGTGAAGAACTATGCACAAAGTTGCAGCGCATTGACTGACTAACGAAGATGGTGAGCCAACAAAGATTGAGGTGGGAGTCCATACATCGAGCAGGAGCGTTCGATTTAAAGCACTGAAAAGAAGCTTTAAGCTCTGAAACGATTTTGAAAGAGCCAGGAGTTGGAGGAGACATTCACTCTACAGGTGGATGCATGCCGGCACTGCTATGTTCACTATGATATGTCCTCCTTACAGGATAGACGGAGGTTATCCTACATCCAATGCGCAATACGGCGAAGTTAAGAAAGTTGTCTTGAGGACCCAGCAAAAGGTAAATTCAAACTTAGAGGAAGGAGGCGTTAGCGATTGTGATGGCGTCATATCAGAAAATTCGAGCCCATATCCTCTATGGAATGGAGTTTATCCTTCAGTCGATCAACAGACCGCTGACGGCATGAACAGAGAAGAGGTGATGAAAATAACAGATAATGAGGTGGTCTTATACCCGTCCAAAGATCGATTTGTATCCTAGAACCACATTAGTGAAAAGATAAACGTCATTTCGCCTGACTACCTAAGCAGGTCGTATGCCGATGAATAATTTGGGTTCATCTTCAGGAGTCCCTACAGAAGAAGGGAGCGCAATGATAAATGAAACCAATGTTTTTATTTCATTCAGTAAATAAAGCAAAGTGTATCCAATCTGCTCTTGTTGGGGTGGGAGGCCAAGATTAATGCTAATCATGGGAAAGAATATAAATTGTTTTCAAAATACTTTATTTGTTTTAAATAGAGGTCATGTATTGGAAACCATATCAGTTTTTTTTTTCTATATTCCAAATGTAATCTTGCCACCACGGCCCAGTCAAAATACTTGTTAAATTCATGTTTTACTATTGTAAGGTCGACACACATAATCCAATGAAATTTCTCCTTTCGAAACTTCATTTTTAAACCATCGAATTGTCATTGTCGTTGTGTCAAAGCTTCTAATCGAACTACATATTATTAGCTTATCTATTAATTATTGCATTATTATTATTATTATTATTTATTATTATATATTATTATTATTATTATTTTATTATTATTATTATTATTATTATTATTATTATTAACTTATTATGTATTATTATTATTATTATTATTATTATTATAATTAATTATTATTATTTTATTATTATTATTATTAATATATTTGCTTTAATAATTTATTAAAAGCGATATTAGTAATAGTTAATATGTATATTACTATATATATAGGTCAGCCTAGCATTATATATAAATAATTTTATAATACTATACATATAGAATAGCTTTTATTGTGAATAAACTGCATTTTTTTGTTCAACGAGTGTCGCTGGACAGTCTTCTTAATCTCAATTACGTTAGCTTTTGACTACTCTGCATCTGAACCCGACAGCGCCATGTGTGCTATTCTTGAGAAACTACTATGATATTGTAATAAGCAAAATGCTGCAATGCCCTTGGCACTCCTCTGTGAGACTGGCATTGTAATGATAATTGTGCTTGTTACTAAATTACTAAGTTGATAAATGTATACATTATTTTACTTACTGAATTTCCAATAGGGACTGTGATTGCGAATAAAAGATTAACCTAGATTTCTGGGGATTTGTATAAGAATAGGTAAAAATAAGAATAATTTGAATCTTTTCGCTTTTCATTGTTGTTAACCAAATTGTATAATAGTTGGTTTACCGTGTGAATGCCTTATATATCTCGATCAATTTTTATTATGTATTTTAAAGTATATAATTGTGTGAAGCCAAGCAGTGTTTTGTTCTGTGATTTATATTGTAAAAGTGTATGAATCAAGCATTGCAAATTTAAATATGGGTGATTTCGTGTAAATGTGTAAAATATTCGCAGTTTTGTTTTATTATAAAGAAAGGTGATTTATGTTTGTGCCATTAAAGCATTTGTGATTATATTATATGGCTTATATGCATTGTTATATCAGAGTGTTCGAGTCTGGCAGTATGCATTTTGTAAGGTGCATATGCTCTTGTACATCGTTTGCTAGATATTAACTGGACAGGTAGAGATTGTAATTTAGATACTTTATTTTTTGAAGTTTTAGCAATATTATATTGTGGTGAATAAAATTATTAATTATTTTAGTAGGTTAATTTAATTTATTTGTTAACAATATGTTTAAACTGTCACAGTCCACAGATTTTAATTGACCAACATCAAAAAGGATTATTTATTTACTATAGGACAACTCACTTTGCATTAGAGTAACTGTTAAAGTAAACAGCTGATCTTGTATGGAGTGTTCACACTGACCAATTCGACATTTGTATTAAATTTTTTCAATTGAATTAAATTTTCAATGTAGAGATTTTAGATTACTTTAATCAATCACCCAGGTCTGAATTATTTTTTTTTGTTAAAAATATTAATTCATTATATACATTCTTGAACATAAATAGTTTATATATACATATTTATTTAATATACATATTTATCTTTTATGTATCTGTATAAATTTAGTATTAGAGTAATTTTACTAATTATTTAACAGTTTACTAATATAGGCACATTCGTGCACATGATAAATGTACATATCGCATGTATATGATGATTATGGTCGTTGATTCTGTATTGGCAAATGAGGAATATTTAAAGTTAAAATAATTAATATTAAGTACTGTGTTCTGGCGTATTCTGCGCATGTACGTGGATACCTTCGGACATCTAACTGCATGATTTCATGATATAATAGAAACTTAAGTTTGGTGAAAGCAGTACACATCCATGCGTTGATGTATGTGTTTTATGTTACTGTATTGTTATAATGCTTGGGTAGTGTGAGCATGGTAGGTTCGCTTTTTTACACTGTATGTCTTTGTCACTGAGCGGTAGGAGCACTGAGTAATGCATGCTGTAACTGCCACTGTCGTGTCGTTGTTCACGATCGCTTGAGTGTAGGTGTGAGTAGATCGGTTTGTTCCAATGATCTCATGCACTCGTGAGGTGTGTTAGGTCTTAAAGCCCATCAATTTCATGAAGCCAGAAGTATTGATCACGAAGCAAGGTAATCTCTGCTGATAACGAATATATTGACTGATCTAGTTTCAAAATAAAAGCAACGAATACCCGGTCAAACCGTATTGTTACACTTGAAGGATCTTCCCAGGAGATCAGGTTGGTGAGGTTTTTAAGTATGAAGGCAACTAGTGATGTATGTGTGCACAGGCCGTGGACTCCATTCAAACAGATGAGGCTCAGATACTGTTACAATATAGGTTTGAGGAATCTTAAGAAGAAGTATAGTTGTTGGATGTCAAGGGGGCCTGGCCCAAAAAGGATTTGGTTTATCATTTGAAAGAGTAAGTTTTGACATAATAATTTTTTAATTCTTTTTCACCCCTTCATTACATATAATAATAATAAATAATAATACATAATAATAATAATAATAATAATAATAAAATAATAATAATAATCACCTGATAATAATAATAATGAATAATAATAAATAATCAATAAATCAATAATAATAATAATAATAATAAATAATAATAATAATAATAATAATAATAATAATAATAATAATAATAATAATAATAATAATAATAATAATAATAATAATAATAATAATAATAATAATAATAATAATAATAATCAACAAAGATTTTGACACAAATGAAAACGATTGTCTTGTCAATTTCGGCAAAATAAAAACGATCTTGATTTTTTGATCTTAGAAATGAGCTATCAAGTGATGATTTTGAGAAAAAAAAATGACAAGAAAAATATAAAATCAAATAAATCGTTAATATACATATTCAACACATTAAGAAATATATATATATATATATATACTATATATATATTATATATAATATAAATATAATTTATATATATATATATATATATATACTATATAGGTATATATATATGTATATATTATATACAGGCGGTATATATATACATATATATATATATAATATATATATATAATAATATAGTATATATATATATATATATATATATATTATATTATATATAGGTTATATATTTATATTATAATATAATAGCTATATATAATATAACTATATATTATATATAAATATATTATACTATAATATTATATGTATATATAGTAATATAAATATATAGTATAGGAATATATATATATATATATATACTTTAGTATACTATAGTACTATAGGTATATATAATGTAGTAGTAATATAATAGATATATATAGTATAGATTATATTATAATAGGAGTATAATTGTATAGTAATATCATTCGATACAATACCTTGATAGATTTGATGATATATTATAATAGTATTAATAATCTGAGGTTGACAATACGTATAACTATGCACTTCTTAGGGAGGTAAATCTCAATGTAATCTATGATGGCGAATATCTTGATAATATAAGGGATATAGTTACTAATGCTTAATAGTGCGTTGAGATGACGTATTATTGACGATTTTTTAAAAAAAAAATTATAGTTTTCAATTTTTACTTCTTCTCAGCTAACCGTCTCCTATTGAAGGCTCTCTCGTACGTCTGCCGACTTCCGTCTCCGTCCTACCGCTCCGGGTCTCCGTCTCCGTCGTCCGTTGTGTCCCGAGTCTCCGTCTCCGTCTCCATCTCCGTCTCCGTCTCCAGTCTTCGTTCTACGTCGTCCGTGCTCCTCCCATCAGCATTCGGACCGTCAGGAAGCTCGTTTAATCGTTTATTTCATTTAAGTGAGAGTGTTAGAATGAGAAAAAAATGTAATTATTATTATAAATATATAAGAAGATTCTTTAGTGTATTAATACGTACGGTCAGTATAATAAGTTTAAATTTTTAGACAATTATTTTTAAAAAATAACTTCATTTCTTTCATTTGACTTCTTATTCATGATCCATTAGTATTTTAAGTAAATTGTGACTCCCAGTAGAATTTTTTCGCGGGGAGGGGGCTGAGCCGACCTCTTCCAGATACCCCCCTGGGTTACTATTCCACCGGATGTCCTACGAAAGTAGTAATGTGCTTATATAAAGGATTTCTGCATGTGCAGGGAGAGACGGAGGTTCTTTCAGACCTTATCCTAAGGTCGGGGGACCCTAGATCAACGCTGTGTAACGGCGCCAGAAGTGTAAAAAAATACATAAATCTATAATAATCAATAATGAATAATAATTAATAAATATACATAATGAAAAGAAAAGTTATATTATAATAATAATGAATAAATACAGATTAATAAAGGATTTTAATATATATATTATCAATCAAAGTCAATTAAAAATGAATATAATCAAATAATAATATAAATAATTAAATAATAATGAACATATCTAGATAATATTAGGAAATAATATTATAATAACATTAATATATTATATTATTATTATATTATCATCATGAATATTGTTATACTATTTAAAAGATATCTACTATTATTATTCATTCTCAACATTTACTAACCATTTATTATTCTTCTAATCATTATATAAATTATGTATTATTATTATTAGCTTGTTATTATTAACTTATTATATATTACTATATATCTATTAGAGGTGTATGTGTTTCTGTGTTGATCATTATTTATATTATTTATTATTAATATATTTTTATGTAATTTATTATTAGTTTCCAAGTCCTTATTGAATTATTATTCATGAATTTAATTATATTCATTAATCATTATTATTTATGTTATTTTTATTATTATTATTGTATATTATTACTATTAATTATTTCACTTATATTACTGATTATTATTATTATTATTATGATTCATTATTATTAATTATCATTATGTGATTCATTTAGATTATTATTGATTGCTCCTCAAATGGAACAAAACCTAAAAAATGCATTTTATTGTCCCCCAGGGAAATCAGAATTCATTTGACCAATATTCATTAGTGCGACATGCCCTCTCTCGTCTCTCCTGCTCTCCTCACTCTCTTATTCTCCTCTCTCTCTCTCTCCATTTCATTACGGTCTTCCTCTAGCACAGTCGTCTGCGTCTCGATGTCTCTCTTCCTCTCTCATCTCTCTCCTCTCTCTCTCGAACTATCTATCTATCTTCTCATCAGTCCTTCTCTCTTCGTCTCTCTCTCTCTACCACGTAGTTTGTAAAAGTAATGCAAGTCAAAGAAGTTGAAAAATAAAATGAAGGACGTTTCTTCAATTACTTTACCAGTATAGAAAGCACAGGAAAGATTGAGTATGCGTAAAAGCCCTCGGTCATAAGAGGATTAAGATTGTGGTGAAGTTGTGTCAGTGAGTTACATCAAAGTAGATGGTACTTCATGTCAGGACGACGCTGGTTTACACAAGGCAGTAGCAAATTTGAATAGTGTGGTGTGAGTGAGTGTGGTGTGTGTGGTGTGTGTCTGTGTGTGTGGTGTGTGTGTGTGGTGGGTGTGTGTGATGTTAGTGTGTGATGAGAGAGAAAGAGAGAGATGACGAGAGAGAGAGAGACGAGAAGAGAGAAGAGAGAGAGAGTAGAGAGAGAGAGGAAGAGAGAAGAAGGGAGAGGCAGATGTCCAATGTATTAGTTAGTGACAAGGCGGAGTGAGGGGTGCAAACTGTTCATCTAGATCTACTTGGGAGAAGCAAGGAGATTGGAGATGAGAGAGAGGATTGAGGAGAGGAGAGGAGATGAAGAGAAGAGAGAGAGAGAGAGAGCAGTGTCCATTGTATCAGTGTATCTATAATGAGGAGTGAGACGTGGCAACTGTTCTATTACTACCTTGATAGACCATGAGATTGGGGAGAGAGAGCCGAATTATGCAGAGGAGAGAGGAGAGAGAGAGACGAGAGGAGAGAGAGAGAGAGAGAGAAGAGGAGAGAGAGAAGAGCAGAGAGAGAGAGAGACGAGAGAGGAGATTTAACATGTGGTATCTAGCAAACTGTTGTACTCAGTGATCTAAGACTGATGACCATCTAGCATCGATGGAAGAGTAATGATGTGTATGTTTAATGGATGTTAGTTGGTGTGTGAGGTGTGCGTGGTAGCTTGTGCGTGGTTGGGTAATCACATACTTTTCCCTTATAACGAAATTTTCTTCCTAACCTCCAGTGTAGTACCATGCATCATATTACTTCAGTTAATAGAAGAAACTATTATACTATGTACCACAATTTTTTATTTAGTTTTTCCTTATTTTAAAATAGGTACAAGAAAGGTAAAGGCATTTAATTTACATAAAGAAGAATGTGGACAAATGAATGTAGCTCTCTTCTAGGAACAAATGGCAATGATATTTGCATTTAGTTCTCAAAAATTTATAAGTATGACCAAAATCTTATCAGATCTTAGAGTTGTACCATCGATACCCTCTAAAAAAATGTACCCTAAATTGTTTAAGCCTTACTAATATGTGAAATAAAACATTATGCGCCTTGTCTTAAAGGGTACTGCACATGGTATACGAGTTTTCCATGGTACAGTTACTTTTTGAACATACAATTTTACTTTCAAGACACTTCATCTCTTTTTAAGCTACATCAAGTGGAAGTTTAAGCTCATCCTTGAAAATGATTAGAGCGAGCGTTCATGAGACTCCCCTGACTATAATTTTATTTTATCAGATTATATTTTAAGTACGACATAAATAGAAATTAATTCAGCATCGTAGAATTATTTATATGAACTATAATATCCCTTGTCAAATAGTTATTAGTTTTGATCATATACTGCTACCACACACCTTAACCTTCTCGGGCTCAAATTTAACCATTAATATTCTAGCACTCGCACTTACACAAAATCCATCTTAGTTTTATACCACCTTAGATCTACATCATTAGAATCGCAACTTCTTCTCCCTACCTCTAATTTCTTTCCACTCCAGCATACACACACACTTCTCACACATCACTCATTCTCTCAACTTCCTTTCAGATTTACTTCAGTTACGGCAAGCAAGTCAAATTCACTTTTCCTAATATACGACAATTACCTCCATCCTCTTTTCCTCACCATTTATCCCTGTAAAATCCCATGCACCCAACCGTTTCATACAGTTTCGCATATAAATACAAGGTTCCTTACTGGGATCACGAGCAGGTCTGAGGCATGGGGGATCATTTGTAGAGTATTAAAACGTAATAGTGAGGCCCCAACTCAGGTATTAAGGCTCTTTTAGTTGCCTCTCACAACACGCAGGACAAGCAGTGAGGGAATTCTTTTATCCCCTACATAGGGATATCCATTTTAGACTCCCCATATGACACGCAGCGAATACGTATCAGAATTCTTTCCTCATCCACCCCCCCCTAACAGAGGTGATAGTGAACGCGTCAGGGCTTGGCGATGTAAAAAGAAGCAAGTATTTTGGAGACGAGATAATTAGTAGGGGGGAACTAATAAGTAGAGTGATGTAGAGTACAGCAGTCCCGCGAGTCCGGAAGGTCGGAGTCGGGCAGTCGGAGTCGGGTCGGGAGTCGGTAATTTTGAAGAGGGTGAAGTCGGAGTCGGAGTTGGAGTTGGAAAATTTTTGAACCGACTCCACAGCCCTGTACAACACGCAGGACAAACAGTGAGGGAATTCTTTCATCCCCTACATAGGGATATCCATTTTAGTCGCCTTATACGACACGCAGCGAATACGTTATTAAAATTCTTTTCTCGTCCACCCCCCACTAACAGAGGTGTAGGGGAAAGAGCGAGGGCTTGAACGATACAAAAAGAGGCAGAGTATTTTGGGGAACGACGATAATTGTAGGGAGAAAGTAATTAAGTAGAGTGATAAAGTTGTAGAATAATAAATCAATAGGTGTAGATGTAAGAACTTGTGAATTTGATCAATAATGGAGGTGAGATTGTGAATGATTGGAAATAGAAGTTGTGTAACAAAGCGTTTATTGTGGAAGTAGTTCCTGAAGATTGTAATAGAATAGTGATAGTACCATATCAAAAGGGGAATAAGGAGAAAAGGAGAACTATGTAAACTAAAGGGAAATTGGTTTATTGAATGTTGTAAGGAAGATAAATGCTGATTTAATAATAATTGTACTGGAGAGTGAATGTTTAACATTAAAAAATGGAGTGAGGCAGGGATGTGTTATATCTCTATGGCTATTTAATTTATATGTGGGTAG
>JABUQX010087114.1:0-7500 GCA_015478945.1 Trachelipus rathkii
CTTTTTTAGGCAATGCTTGGCTAATAGATGATGAAAAGAGAAACACTCTCATCAAGAAAGGGCAGAAAAATTGATGTTTTCACAGCACAACCTTCCTATATTTGAATTGCAATACCAGTGCAAAAAGTATATAATCCATTGTAAAAATCTCTTTCATTAAGGACACTGGTTGGAGGACAGGCCAAGTATTTCTTGCAAAGTTTACTCAAGCATGGGTAAATATTTTGCTTAACTTTCCACCACCTGATAGGATCATCATTGTATCTAGTCGTTTTTCTTGGTGAGATAGTTTCCAATCATTTGCACTACATTTTTTGGTAATGCGTGTGTTTCTTCATCACTACTGGACTGTTAGAAAATATAACTCCCAGTTGAATGGAATTTACTTGTTAGAAGGGTGTTGGTTCTGTAGATATTCGTTTTTTTTTCTTTTAATGGGTGGTGAACTAATAGACTGTTTTACGATGAAGTTTTTCAACTTGCACACAAAGTGACGATTTAACTTTTTCTAATATTGTGTTTACAAAAAAAAAAAAACTGCCTTTATAACGGGGATCTAAGTAAGTGCAATAGTAGGAAGGTCATTAATTTTCACAGAACCAAAGCGTTTTTTCTAGCTCTAGTTTTATTTCATCTTTCATTCTTTTATAAATCGTCATCATCTTTTATTTGAAGATGCCGTTCAAAATGCTTACCTTAGGTGAGATTAAATGGAGTCCCATTTTAATCGGAGACAGAAGCTGTTAGAGGCGCTGATTTTTTTTTGCATCATTAATTCATGTCGACCGTGTTGATTCAAATTATTATGAACTTCGTGCTTGTGAGATCATGAGTCTTAATCACAGTTCGGAATTTGAGTCTCATGTGCTTTTCATTTAAAGTTTACGTTCAGATTCAATCTATAGTTTTTATTATAAACCATTCTTTATCAAATCCGACAAATAAATATGCCGCGCTATATCCGCAGGGCAAAGCGAGGATGCGGATCTTTAATATGTGCGGAGGATCCGGATGCGGATGCGGATGTTACCTGCATCACTATATATATATATTATATTATATAATATATATTATATATATATATATATATATTATATATATATTATATATATATATATATATTATATATATATATATATATACTATTATATGGATTCGATTGTCTACTCATCCGTGAATGAGTTTTACCCTATCGATTGATGATCCGAAACACTTTGTTTATTTGATAAAAGTCAAAATAAAAACTTTTATTGTATTAATAAAAGAGCTTCACACCTTTTAAAAATATTAATAAAAACAAGATTAAATCGGATGTAACCTAAAACGTAACTTAACTTAACCTTACTTAAGTAACCAAATTTAATATTAGTGTATGTAATTTATTTCACTTCCATTGTTTCAATAAACTAATATCCCAACTGACTGTTGTAATAAAGTTATATAAATGTATAGAAAAAATTTCAAACTTTTTTCTTATTCGCGTTGATTGTCACTTTTGTTCAGATAACGAAATTATAAAAAGAAGGTGAGGTTTAAATACATTTTAAAAGCTAAAGGACCATGAATCAATATATATATATATATATATATATATATATATATATATATATATATATATATAATATTAATATATATTAATATATATATATATATATATATAATATAATGTGTTGATGTGTGTGTGTGTGTGTGTGGTGTGTGTGGTGTGTGTGTGTGTGTGTGTGTGTGTGTTGTGTGTTGTGTGTAATTTAGTTTGTAAGTTATCTGTGCTTCAGTGGCCGGTATTTCTTCTGTCGAAACTTTCAACTCCGGCTCCTGTTCAATCATTATAAAATACCGCAGTCCGACTCAGGCTGCGGCTGCGGCTGCGGCTGCGGCTGCGGCTGCGCTGCGGCGTGCGGCTGCGGCTGCGGCTCCCGGCTCCGGCCCCGGCTTCCGGCTCCGGCTCCGGGCTTCCGGCTTCGCTCCGGCTCCAGGTTTGAACTGATTTATTTAATAGATAAAACATATTTCGTTTTGATAGACAAACGACAGACATCAGTTACACCAAAATCTTTTCTTAAAGCTCCGGCTCTGGCTCGGCTCCGGGTTCCGGTTCCGGCTCCGGCTCAACCCAAAATCTTGCTGCTCCGCAAATGCGGCTTCGGGCTCCGATTTTTTCAGTCTTGATATGTATGTCAGTATATATATATTATATATATATATATATATAAATATTTTATATATAATATAATTATATTATAATATATATATATATATATATATATATATATATAAATATATATATATATATTATATATATATATATTATATATAATTATATATATTATATATATATGACACTGATATATATATATAACATATATTAATAATATATATATATATATAATATAATATAATATATATATATATATATATATATATATACTATATATAAAATAACTATATAATATATATATATATATATATATATATATATATATATATATTTTATATATTATATATATATAATATATTATATATATATAAATATATATATATATATATATAGTTATATATATATTATAATATATAATATATATAATATATTATAATATATATATATATATATAGATATATATATATATATAGATATATATATTATACTATATATAATATATATTATATATAGATATAGATTATAATATATATATATTATATATATATATAATTATTATAATTACTATATTATATATATATATATATACTATATATATATATATATATATAGACTAGATATAATATATTATAATATAATATAATAGTATATATATATATATATATATATATATATATATATTATTAGGGCCTTATATATTATATATTATATTATATATATAGTATATATAAATATATATTATATATAGTATATATTATATATATAGTATTATATATATATATATATACTATATATATAATATATATATACTATATATATATATCAGGTCATATAATATTATATTATAATCTATATATATAATATATATATATATATAGATATATATTATATATATATAGATATATATTATTATATATATATACTATATATAATATATATATATATATATATTATATATATATATATATATATATATATATATATATATATAATATGTTCACAAAATTACTGGACTCTGACCCCCCTTCCCCATTTTAATCTCTCCAACATGCGCTCAGGTGCTTTTTTTGACCGGCTCCGGGCTCAACAATTTAATAAGAAAATTCGGCTCCGGGCCCGCACTAACGAAAAATTTTCGATTCCGGGCTCGCACCGCTAAAACAAAATCGTTTTCTGACTCCCTGGGCTCCGGCCTTTCAGCTCGACTCCGACTCCGCTCCACCCCAAAAAAGATTCGGGCTCCTTTACTACCAATTTCCCTATTTTCGGCTCCCGGCTCCGGGCTCACGGCTCCGGCTGATCAACTATGATTTTAAATACTATCATTCCTCACAGTTTAAGAGCAAAAAAAAAAAAACCCAGAACCCATGTGTGATTAATAGCTGGACTTCCGTAATTACCGCATCTCTTTAGGATTGCATAAATAAAAAGATTCTCATCTCGCAATTAAACGGGAAAAATTCGCAAATATAAAGATTGGCATTCTCGGATGCTCAAATTCAGGAGGGTTGAGGGGTTGCCAAAATTATAATATATATATTATATATATATAATTATAATGTATACTATATATATATTTATATATATATATATTATAGTATATAATATATATATATATATATATATAATATATATATATATATATATATACTATATATATATACAATCATTATATATTATATATATATATAGTACGTTGAAAGAATTTTTAGAAATTAGCTTTTATTTAAAATCATTAAAGAATTTCTACTTTTTTTTATTTATTAAATTTAATAACACATTTTCCTCAGTATGATTTTATTTTGAATTAATTTTTTTAGTTTATAATCTAAAAAAGAAATTTGTAACTTTAAATGCACTTGAATATAAGTAATAATATATTATATATATATATATATATATATATTAATATATATATATATATATATATATATATATATATATATATATATATATAATATCATACTATATTATATATTATTAATATATTTTATATAATATATAATATATATTATTATAATGATATATATATATATATAATATATATTTATATATATATATATATATATAGCATTATATTATATATATATATATATATATATATATATATATATATATATTATAATATATATATATATCTATAAACTTATATATATATATTATATGATATATATCTATATAATATTATATATATATATATATAATATTATATATATATATATATATCATTGTGGAAACACAGGCAAACAGATAAACATTGCTTATAGATATAGGCATAGACATATGGTATTATTTTGGAGCCTTATCTGAATGGTTATTTATGCAATCTGATAATTAGGTAAAGAAAAGTAAAAATTTGGTTTGCTTTAAAGAGAACTCAATTATTTTTTTTTGAACTTCAATATGAATTTGATTTTCTTTTTAAAGTCCATTTATGCATAGACAAAAGAATTAACATCGATTAAATTTTGTAAGGAAGAGTTGGGCATGTCAAGCAAAACTACTGTAGATTTTAACAATTACTTTCTTATGAGAGGTAAGTAAATTAACTCCTATTTTTACGTGATTTTTTTTTTTACGTTACGTTATTTAATTTCATTTAGGTTAGGTAACAGTTTTTCTAATTAGGTTAGGTTAAGTTACGTTAGGCTAAATTAGGTTAGATTGGGTTACGTTAGCTTAAGGTTAGGTTAGGTTTGATTCTCGATTCTAATGTATATTTTTAATTTTTAGGTTTGTGTATATTCTGTTTCACACTTGGAACATATTGGTAGAGAAGGTTGTATCGTGTATGTATATATATATATATATATATATATATATATATATAATTATATATATATATATAGATATATATATAATATATAATATCTATATTATATATATATATATATATATATATATATATATATATATATTATATGGAATGAAGAGGAGAGGTGGAACCTCAATAGAACAGGAAATGGTTTTTATTAGGATAAAAAATTTCTTTAGTTTATTCTGTCTTCACGACAAATGTAAAATCTACCAGCCTTTCAAAATTTTAAAAAGTCGGAACACTCCCTGTTTTATAAAAGTCGGTATACTATAATATTACAATAATATATCATAATACTATTATATATATATATTATTATATATAGATATATATATATATATGTAACATAAATATATATTACACAAATAACTATCATAACTATTAACGGGTAACTATATATATATATATATACATATTATTATATATATATATATATATAATATAAGATATATATCATTATATATATATATAATATATATATACTAATATATATATATTATTATATATATATATATAAATATTATTAATATATAATAATATAATATATATTATATATATAATATATATATATAATCTATATATATATTATTAATATATAATATATAACTTTAATATATATATTATATATATACATTATATATATATATATATATATATATTATATAAATATATATATATATAATATATATTATATCATATATATTATATAAATATATATATATTATATACTATATATATTAAATATATAAAATATATATAATAATATATATATATATATTATATATATGTATATATATATATATATATATATATATATATGATATATTATATATAACTACGATATATTATATATATAATGGCCACGCTCTGAAGAGCCACAATTCCAATATCTCAAAAAACTACAATAGCTACAGAAAAAAGGAATACATTGCTGGAATGTAAAATTTTAGTGAGAGAAAAAAAATCATATCTAAAAAAACATAGCTAGCAGGGAAAGAAGTACATTTTTGGAACCTTGTAAAATTTTTAATTAGGGGCGGGTGACAGAGTATATATATATATATATATTATATATATTATATATATTATATATATATATATATATATAATATATATATATATATAATATATTATATATATAATATATATATAATATATATGTATATATTTGTAAAGGTATTGCCGGCCCAATAGGGGCTCGAGCCGACGGGGAACACTAAGGGGGACGTTTTCACATACCCCGTAGGGAGGGAGGAACCCCCGCGACACCCAACATACCAAAGAGCGGGGGTTCCGGAGACCCCTCCCGGAGTGGGGGAAAAGTCCTTACCCCATAGTGCCGCTTGAGGCCGTGAGACCCCGGACTCCTGCCATCAGTGCGGATATACCCTGGGGTTATTCTTTAGTTAAATAATTTTGTTAACTATACATAGACAAGTCTATTAATTTTTACGAGTACCGTATAAAAGGTCTTAAATAGATTTTCTCCTCATATTACTATAATTATTATTAACCAATAATTTTTATTTTTTTTTTAATTTTTGTTTTGTTACATTTTTCCTAACTAAAAATATTACCAGGATTTCCAAAAATGTATTCCTTTTCCTTGTAGCTATTGTAGTTTTTATTAGATATGATTTTTTTTTTTTTTTTTTTTTTTTTCACCATATTCCTAACTAAAATGTTTACCAGCATTCCAGACAAATGTATTCCTTTTCCAGGTAGCTGTTGCAGTTTTAAGATATGGATTGTGGCTCTTCTAGAAGCTGGCCTATATATATATATAGACTCAGTATATAGTATATATAATATATATATAATATAATATAATATTCATATATATATATATATATATATAATTATATATAATAATATATATTATAATACTAATATATTATATATATATATATATATATATATATATATATATGAGGCTTCATGAGTTATATGCGATCCGGTTAATTTTGTGTTTTATGTAATTTTTTTTTCATATATATGTTAGTAATTGATGTTACTAATAATAAATAAATGGTATTAGAAGGATATCAAATTTTAAAATATTAAAAATTAAATAGTCAAGTAAGCAATAACTTACATTTTCCATGGAAAAGAAAATGTTTTTTAGTGTTAAAATGTGAAAGAATTTAAAAAACTTTTAGTGTTTAATGAAAAAAGAAATGTAATTTCCGCTTGTGCCTCTTTTATAGTAAATGGTAAACCAGGTTTTATTAAGTAACACAAACTATTATACTCATAACACGCTGAACTAGGAGCGATCCTAAACCAAAACCCACCTATATGGTCGACGATTACAGTAAAACCTAACCTAACCTATACTGGATTGACCGACGCGATACAGTAAACTATAATCCTACTATATGGATCGACATACAGTAAACCTATACCTAGCCTATATGGATCGACGATACAGTAAACCTATACCTAACCTATATGGATCGACGATACTACAGTAAACCTATACCTAACCTATATGGAATCGACGGATACGATAAAACCACCGTAT
>JABUQX010087114.1:15000-57500 GCA_015478945.1 Trachelipus rathkii
ATATTATATATATTATATATATATTATACTATATATATATATATATATAATATATATATATATATAAATTCTTTGTTATTTCAATATTTGTTTAATTCGTTGAATAGAAAAAGACAATTCCTTAAAAAAATATTTTTTTGTCGCTGACAAGAAATAATGGGTATATTAAGTTGGTTAATTATATTTATTATATAATTATTTTTAATAATAAAGATTACGTAATTATTGCTATTAATTATATTTAAAATCATTTTGTATTTAAATATAACAATAAAATGATTGTTGTTAATTTTTGGTGTACGATAAGTTGTACAATTTTGGTGTCAGTCTACGAGTCGCGATGAAAATGAAAACAATTAGTTTTCAGTGTATAGCGACTCTTGTTGGAGGGAGGATGGTGTCGCTCTGACAAATGCATTAACAGTGATATTTTGTAATGTATTGGTGTTTGGTTGTAATAAAGTGGTTGTACTTCCCTTTCTACTCTAAAAAGGGATGGTACACTTTAAAAAACAAATAAAAGAACTTATTTATAAATTATTTACCACATTTTATTGAGATTAAAAAATGCGTAGCTCTAAAAAAAATATTAGCTATGCCGTTTTAGTAAAATTTTGGCAAGCTGTTTTATTGTTATTGGGGTTTTGTTCTGTTGTTCCAGCAATATATAGTGGTGGTGATAATTGCAAACTACACCATCGAAATGATGAATCAAAAGGCGAGAATAGTGGTGAATTGTCGACACTGGTTTGTTCGGTTAAAACAGTGGATGAAAACTTTTCAGTGGCCAACCTGACAGCGTCAAGTGTTAATTTAGATTCAGTGGAAAAAGTGGTGATATCGTGCAAGGAAATATATTACTATCAAAGTGTGGTACAACTTAGTACATTTTATAATATGGATAGAATTAGTGATTTAGATATATTGCATTGTAAAATTAGCAAATTGGAAAATTCTGTTTTTAGTTCTTTTAAAAGTCTGAAACATCTTGCATTTCGAACAAGGAACTTAGATTGGCCTGTTATGAGCTTAACCATTGAGTCAAATGTGTTCCGTCCTTTGTCCTTCCTGGAGCGCCTTGATCTCAGCACCAACAGTATATGGGAAATACCCAGCGGGGTTTTCTGCCCCCTCCACAATTTGAAGCACCTCAACATCAGTCACAATCATATCCAAGACCTAACTCAACTGGGTTTCTCTGGGGGTTCGGGGTCTGCAAACCGGTCTTCCCCATGCAAACTGGATATAACGTCTCTGGACCTCTCTTATAACGACGCCGATGTTATGGTGTCAGGGGCTCTGAAAGGATTGACTCAGTTAGAAGAACTTCACCTTCAGTCGAATAATATCGGTAAAATTGATGATGAAGCCCTTGAAGGGCTTCGAACCCTCTCCACTCTTGACCTGTCAAGTAACCGTCTTGTAGCTCTTCCCGAAAACGTCTTTATGCACACTCCCAATCTCATGTACATTCATGTACGTAATAATTCTCTGACCGTTCTTGCACCAGGTCTTTTTAGGGGGCTCGAGTATCTAGTTAAGCTTGATCTGTCTTATAATGAGCTGCAGTCGGAGTGGCTGACGGAGTTCAGTTTCCAGGACCTAATTCGATTAGTGGTTTTAGATCTGTCGCACAATAAAATATCTCAGTTGAACCAGCAAGTGTTTCGTGATATGTACAGTGTTCAAGAGCTTCGATTATCACACAATCAGCTGATGTCTCTTTCTGGGTCCTCATTCAGTCCATGCGTCAATTTGCATACCCTAGACCTCTCTTATAATCAAATTGAATCCATACCTTCAAAAGCTTTCGATGGGGTTGATGTTCTTAGTTTTTTGGCTTTGGACAATAATCAAATTAGTAATATTGATAAAGCGGCATTTTCTAATTTAAAAAGTTTGGGAGACTTGAACATTAATGGAAATAAATTGCGAGAGGTTCCTCAAGCGATTTCGCACCTTCGGTATTTAAAAGCTCTTGATCTTGGTGACAATCTTATTTCCACCTTGAAAAATTTACCAGTCAATGGTCTGGATTTATTGTACGGATTGAGATTGGTTAACAATAAAATTTCCGGTAATATATCTAGAGATACCTTTATCAATATTCCTTCTCTGAAAATTCTGAATTTAGCTAAGAATGATATCGCTCATATAGAGAGTGGGACGTTTATCGGAAATCGCAATTTACAAGCAATTCGATTAGACGCGAATGCTCTTACATCTATTAGCGATTTATTCGATTCTTTGCCGAATCTCGAATGGCTGAATGTTTCCGATAATAATATTGAGATGTTTGATTACCATTTTATCCCGCCGAGTCTGTTATGGTTGGATTTGCATAAGAATAAAATAAATGAGCTTGGAAATTCTTTAGGAAGACATGATTTACATTTACAGACTTTGGATGCAAGTTTTAACAGACTTACTAATATTAGTAGTATACAGATACCTAAAAGCATACAATTAGTGTTTTTGAATGATAATGAAATTAGTGTTGTAGAACAATATACATTTTTAAATAAAGAAAATTTGACTCGTGTGGATTTGTTTGCCAATAAATTAACAAAAATGGATATGCAAGCTTTAAGATTAATACCCCTACCCCCTGATAAACCTCTCCCCCAATTTTATTTGGGGGGAAATTCTTTTGTTTGTGATTGTGATATGGAATGGTTGCAACGAATCAATAACCTAAAACATGATCGATGTTATCCTACTCTAATGGATTTAGAGAGTATATATTGCCAAATGCCGTTTATACGTGGCGGTGTTTATTTACCTTTAGTGGATGTCCAACCCTCACAGTTTTTATGCCAGTACGTTAGTCATTGTTTTACCCTGTGCCATTGTTGTGAGTTCGATGCCTGTGACTGCGAAATGACCTGCCCAGATGGTTGTCGATGCTATCACGATCAGTCGTGGCGGTCGAATATTGTCAATTGCTCCGCATATGATCTCGTCGCTGTTCCTGACAGAATCCCGATGGATGCTACCGAAGTTTATTTAGACGGTAATGATTTTAAGAATCTTTCTTCTCATTCTTTTATTGGCAGGAAACATATGCAAATACTCTATGTTAATGCATCTAATGTGAATACTTTAGATAATGAAACTTTTAGTGGTCTTACCAGACTAACTGTCTTACATCTTGAAGATAATTTAATAGAGACCCTCAGAGGACATGAATTTAAATACTTGAGTCCATTGAGAGAACTCTATCTTCATAATAATAAGTTGCGATATATTCACCAACATACATTTGTTGACATGTCCCATCTTGAGATACTTACTCTAAATGATAACAGACTTATTAATTTCCCAGTATGGAGAATGGTGGACAACCCTTATTTAATGAAAATATCCTTAAGAAATAATTTGTGGACTTGTGAGTGCCAATTTGTAGAATCTTTTGAAATATGGGTCATGGATAATGTTCGGAAAGTGATTGACAGTGACGAACTTAAATGTATCTCTACGAGTGATGAGAGTCCAGACTCTTATATTATCGATTTCAATGCTACTAATTGTTTAAATTCCTCCTCAACATCTACCGTTATTCAACCCATGATATTTCATAACTTGTTGCATCCTGTAATTGCCATTGTTGTTGCTTTTATTGTGCTTGTACTGTTACTTACTTGCTTCTTCTATCGTAATACTCTCCGAGTTTGGATGTTCTCGAAATACGGCCTACGACTTTGCTACACAGAATCTTTCGAAGAAGACAAAGATAAAATATTCGATGCTTTTGTGTCATACAGTTCAAAAGATGAAGTCTGGGTTAACCAGATTTTGGCAGCCCAGTTGGAAAGAGGTGAGAAGCCGTATAGGGTTTGTTTGCACTACAGAGATTTCCCAGTAACGGCTTATATAACTGAAACAATGGTGGAGGCTGTCGAGTCTTCTAAACGAACTATTATTGTACTGTCCAAGAACTTCATCGAGAACGAATGGTGCAGATTCCAGTTCAAGAGTGCCCACCACGAGGTCCTGAAGAAGAAACGAAAGAAGATAATCGTTGTGGTTCTCGGAGACATACCCTCCAGAGATCTGGACGCAGACCTCAAACTCTACCTCAAGACCAACACTTGCATACCTGCATCCGCAGTTCGGATAAATTATTCTGGGAAAAACTCCGGTTTGCGCTTCCGGATGTGAGTAGCTGTCACAGGGCCGTTCATACTTATAGTACCATTCCGGAGAGGCCTGGTGTCAACAAGTATAGCGTCAATGGTCCTTCTAACTCCCTTCATGGTAACCATGTCCAGGGATCAGACGCCTACTGGGCCTAACTTAGTGCAGAAAATAGTAATAATAATTAGGTGTCTGTGATTACAATATATATATATATATATATATACTATATATATAATATTATTTTTATTCATATTAATTATATTATTATAATACTATTCCCTTATATCTATATATTCTACACTATGTTAATATATAAATAATGTTTATTAATAATATATATATTATTATAATATTAATATATATATATTATATATATGATACTATCTAATATATATTTATATATAAATATATACTATATATATATTATAATATATAATTTAATTATATATTATATATATATATATGTATATATATATATATTATATATTTATCTAGTTTTTAAATTACTAATATAATTATTACATTTTATTATTATTATTTAATATATACTAAATAATATTATATAAATATTATAATTATATATTAATATTTATATTATATATATCATATTATAATCTATATAATATATTTTAAGTATATCAATATATAGTAAAGTATTATTTACATGCTATTTATTATATATATATATAATATATATATATTACTCTTTATTCAGATTGTTTGAAAAGAGAAAATTATTATTATATATTATAATATATATTTATAATCTTCTATATAACTCTAGTTAGTTTAGTCGCCTGGTGGTTTTAATTATTACTTTTATAGAATTAGTAAATTTAATATTGATAGATGATATTAATTATTATTAATTTATAATCTTTTCATTAATTATTTATAAGTTAATTTATTATTTATTATATGATATAATTATATATTATAATTTGTTTTATATTAATTTTTATATTATTATTATATATATATTCAATAATTTATTTATTAATTTAATATTATTATTATAGTATTATTTATAATTTACTAGATTATATATTTAATTAATCACTAACTATTATTTCTTATTGATTATTATTATAAATAATATTTTTCATTTTTAAATTATTAAAATTTATATTATATTAAATATTTAATATTAAATTCAATACTAAATTCTTGGTTTTCAATTAAATATCATAAAATAGAAATAGAGGTACTTATATAATCGACTTTTATACTTATAATAAACTAAATATATATAAATTTATTTAAACATATTTCAATTTAATATTTCGTGAAGCAAATTTCATTACACTATTATTTAATCTAATTTAATTTAGATTAATTATTAATTATATATCACTCAATTACTTAATTTAGAATTTATATACTATATTGTTCAAATTACGCTCAACTGTCGTTGTTAACCCAAATCTATTTATATAAAATTTATTAAAGTACTATTACAGTAGGTGGAATTATAAAATTTAATAAAGTATTTATTATTATTAATTATTCATAATTATTATTATATTATTATTATATTAATTTATTATTAATTATTAATTATTATAATATTATTATTAATTTATATATTTCATATCTAATAATTATTAAATTATTATTATTAATTATATACTAATTTAACCTTTTTTTTATTTGATAAGTAGTAATAATTCATTTTAAGTACTTTTTAACACTTTGATAGGAATATACATTTTCAAGATTTATTTATTTATTATCTAATTATATCTATTTATTATGGGTTGGGATATTAAACATATATAAATTATTTTATTTTTTTCTTTTAAGTCAATTGAAATCATGTGATTAAATAATGAAATTGTTTACTATTTATTTTATTATCATCATGTTAGCCACTTTTCTAAACTTATCTTGTTTAATTTTTTTTTATCATATTAAGATAATCATTTTTAGTCTATATATAAATCTTATATTACAGTGAGTGTCACTATATCCACAGATTGTTGTAAATCAGAGATTATAGTTAATACCCAATTATTATATAATTATATATTTGAGTTTACATTACCTAACTTGATAAAAAGTTTTTATTATTAAGTTGCTTTCATAATTGGGCACTTTTCACACTATATTTTTATATCAATTTCTATTACAAATTCAATTATTATCCCTAAAGACAACCAGTATAACAATTAATGTTTTATTATCCATAATAATGATATTATATTATTATTATTTATATATTAATAATATATATTATATTATATATATAATGATATATTATATTATATATATAATATTATTATATATATTATTATATATATTAATATATATATATAAATATTAATATATATATATCTATAATATTAATATATATATATATAGTATATATATATATATAATATATATTAATTAATAGTAAATCATAAATAATTATATAGTATTAATTATATAATATATATATAATTATAATATAATAATTAATATATATATATATATTAATTATATATATATATAATATTAATATATATATATATATATATATAATATATATATTAGATATATATATATATATATTATAATATAAGTGATGTTAAGATTTAATATATAAAATATATAATTTTTTTTCATTTTTATAAAAGACTTTTTTTTTTTTTTAAAAAATACTACTACTACTAATGAGAAAAAATTTTTTGGTCTTTTTATTATTTATTTTATTATAATTTATTATTTATATATATTATAACATTAAATATTAAAATGAGCCAAATACAGTGTTTATACGAGATATTATTATGTCACTTAACATATTATTATAATATAATATATGTGTGTATTTTTTTTTTTTACTATACTATTTATTTATAATGTTTTTTAATGCTTAGTGTGTTTAGTGTGCATATAAGTACATTAATATATCCTTTCTTTGAGTATTCTGATTATTTTATTTATATAAATTTCTTAAGAAAATATAATTATTATTATTCTTCATATTTAATTAATTATTGAAACTCGATTGTAATATCTAATAAATTAATTCATTTATAATATTATACTACTATTTTATTATTAAAAAAATTAGTGGGTGAGTGTTAAGTAAAATAATAATAAAATATTTCTATTACTTAGATTTATTAAATATTATAATTATATATTTAATAAAATAATTTTTGTGTAATTGGATATATCCTTGTATTTAAATATTATTATTAAATTATATTTATTTATGTTTTAACTGTAGTAGCTTACTTGTGAAGTGTAAATATAATATATAGAATATATATATTAATTTAATTAAATAACTTAATTAATTATAAATACTTTATTTATTGTTATAAATACATATTTTTAATATAGATCAATTATATTATTATTATTCTATTTAATATAATTATTATGATTTAATTTAATAATTATTAATTATTTATTATTAATTATTATTATTATATATATATAATTAAATTCATTCTATATAAATATAACTAGAAGGTGAGCTTATTTTAGTAAAAACTCATCCTATATACTAGTTATATATATATATATATAGTAATATATATTATATATATTTTTAATATATATATATATATATATATATATATAATATAATATAAGATCTTTATATATATTTATATATATATATTAATCTCATATAATTATATATATTATATATCATGTATATATTATAATATATATATAATAATATATATATATATTATATAATATTAATATATATATATCATAATATAATATATCTAGACATTTTTTTGTTTATATTAATATATATATAAATATATATATATAAAATATAATATAATATAATATATATTATGTATATAAATATATTTATAATATATATAATATATAATATAATATATATATTAATTAATTATATATATATAATATATATATATATATATATATATAGTTATAACTAATAAATATATATACATATATTATAGTATATTATATTATAATATATATGAGTATATAATATAACATATATATTATAATATATATATAGGTATAATATATATATATAATATATATTAATTATATAATATATATACATATATATATTAATAATATATAATTATATTAATTATATATATATATACTATTATAATATAAATATTAAATTAATAATATATATGATATATATATATAAATATATATATAATATATATATATAAATATTATTATATATATATATTAATGATTATTATATATATATATATTCATATAATATATAATAAATTAATTATAGTAATTATAATATATAATATAATACTAATATTAATTAAATATATATTATTAAAATAAGTACTATAATTTTATAGAAGACTGAAAATAGTGATATAAAATTTTAGAAATGTTACATAATCAATTTATATTAATGCATTGTTAATAATATATTTTTAACTTAGTTCCTATTAATTAATATTTTATGTCATTTCAATTTCTCGTAAACAGATAAGTAAAAAAATAACAATTCACTAAACATAAAATTGAATAAAATGCAAATTGAAACTTAATATTACGCTCTAATTCCATATAATTAATTTTAAGCATATAAATAATAACTAGTGAAGTATAAACAATTCGATTAAGAAAAGTAGATTATATTTAAATTATCTTATAAATACGTGCAAATATCAGTATTTTGAATATTAACTTAAAGAGTAAGATTTTTTTAATATAATATTATTATCTAAGTTATAATTTAGGATAAATTACTAAGTATATCTCTATTATCATATTTATTTATCTTTATAGTTCATTAGTATGATTATGTAGCCGTATCTATAAAATCAAATATAACTCTTAAAGATTCTATGTCTTTAATCATTAATTATCTTACAAACTTTTCATTACTCTTTAAATTAAGAATGAAAATTAGGACATAAAGATCTTAATAATATATTAATATATATATATATATATGATAATATATAATAATTAATATATAATATATTTATATATATATAATATATATAAAATATATAATCATAAATATTATATATTATTAACTAATATTATATATAGTATATAATAATATATATATTATATTTATCTATAATCATTATAATTAATATATATATATTATATTAAATATATATTATATATATATTAATATATATACTATATATATATATTAATATATATATATTATATTATATATATAACTATATTTAATATTATATATATATAATATATAATTATATATATTATTATATTTATATATATTAATATTAAATATATATATATATTATATATATATTATAATATTATATATAATATTATATATATATATATATTAGTATATATATTAATTATTTATAATATATATATTATATATATATATAGCTCACTATTTAAATACCTGTATATTATTAATATATCTCAATATCTAATAAATATAAATATATAAAATATATTTTAATATATATTTTCTATGAAAATTATATATCATATATATTTTTCATATATGATATATATAAATATATAAAATATATTAATTAATATAATGAATATAATAGTATATATATATTACAATATAAGTTTTTGAAATATTGATAAATATTTATTTAAAATATTTTAACTAATATTATTAAAAAACTATAATTATATTACATTATTATTATTATATAATTAATTATATTAATATTATATAATTAAAATTATATTATATTTAATTATGATCTTATACTTGAATACACTATTATCATTATTATTAGTATTATAATATATATAATATTTCTAATATAATATATAATTCTAGATCATAATCATTGTATGCATTTTTATTTATTTTCTTTCATTGTATAATATATTTAATTTAATATAATTACTAATATTATTATATAGATAATAATTTTTTTAGTCCTGTTACTAATTAGTTTAAGCAAACTAAGTTATGTCTAACCACTTTAACTCAATATATTTAATTATGGAGTTTTATTATTATAATAAATATTCTTTTTTAATTTTAAAAATAGAATGCTTCCCTAAATCAATACACTAAAACAAAACTCGCATTAGGCAATCTGTCATATTTTTGCTGTTATTAATTTTTTTTTCTCATATATAATTCAATATAAATTATTAAGACAGTATAAATCCTGTTCTACTTACCGAAAATACTTTGTCTCCTGTGAAATAGAGTTAGTAGTAACCTAAATAAAATAGTTATTATTATATGCAATAAGGGCCTATATATTAATATATTTACATTTATAATAAAATTCTGATTATTATATTATATTATAATATTATTAATATAATATATATATTAATATATATATATATATTAATATTATATATATAATAAATATATTAATAATTAATTATATATATATATAATAATAATAGTTATATATATATATACTATATATATATAATAATCCCTAATTATAATATATATATATAATAATATATACCTCAGCGTTATATAAACGTCACTATAATAATAAATAATAATAATATATAATTAAAATAAATCTCATAATATATATATATATGTATTATTTACAAATATATGCTATGAACTACTCTCACATGCTAGCACATCTTACACACAATTAACTTATATATCTACTATATATATATATATAATATATATTATATATTAATATTTATATTATATATATTATATATATATAGGCAGATGGGATTTTTAAAAAAAATTCTTTTTTATTTTATAAAAGTGATTTACTTCTTGCGATATTGATTGTCAGCAGAATGAATTATTATAACTGGTACAATAATTTTTTGTTATTTTATCTTTTTTTTTTTTAATTAATTTTTTTTTTATATATATTAACATTAAAATAAAGTTCAAATATCAAGTGTTTAAAAAGAGTAAGCAAACATATATAAAATAGTGAGTTTAGTACTTATATAAGTTTTATTAGTGCTCTAGGGCATATAATTATTATAACATTTCACATGATCTGAAATTATATATATTACTATATATATAATATATATAATATATATATTATAATATAATATATATATTATCCTAATATTATATATATACCGTATATATTATAAGTATATATATAATATATAATATTATATTAATATGTATATATAATATATTAATATAGTATATATTATAGTATATTATAATTAAATATATAAATATATAATATATATATACATAGTATAATTATAATAACGTATATATATATATATATATTAAATATTAATATAATATATATATATATATAGTATATATATATATAGGTATTAATATATATATATAAGTATATATTATATAATATATGTATATTATATATATATTATATATATATATTATTATATATTTTAAAATAAACAAAAATAATATTAATATATATATAATATATATATATATGTATATATTATTATATTAATAATTTAATATATAATATATAATATTAATTTAATAATTATAATATATATATATTATAATATATATATATATTAATAATATATATATAATATTAATATATATATAAATAATATTAATAATAAATATATAATATATGAGCTGTTGAGGGACCATAACACCTTCATAATATATAGTGTGGGTCATTATCAGTAACTGAAGCGTTTAACATATAGCGAAAATATTTATATATAATATTAATATATATACATTAATATACTTCTATATTTGAACAATATTTCTGCAGATACGTATTATTTTACTATCTTCCTGTTTAATATTGGGTTTCGTATACTACCAAATTATAAAACTTGTATCACTCGCATAAATAGAAATCATAATGTATCTTCCTATGTGAGACACTTTATATTTTTAAGGTGAAAATAGAGGCTATAATATAATTGATCCTTATGTGGCATACTCTTCATTAACCAGAGTCATTTAAGTATACGCTACTAGAAACTTATTGGTCATAACCTATAGCTTTCAAATAATATTATCTTTCATACCTCTATTATCGACCGCATATACTAAATCATTAATATATTAATAGCTCTCTCATTAAGTATGCAGTTTCACTTAAGGACGATCGCGCCTTTCTAAATCCGAATTTTTCTTATCTCACACTCTTACAAAGTTCAATCTAAAACATCGCACCGGCGTATATGTAATAATACTATCCGTGATGTTTCTTACATTACCTTATTTATTATATATTCTTTGAAAAGTTTGAGTCAGTGTGATAGGTCTTTGTAATTTTCCTCGAGTTAACTTTCCAACCTATATGATAATCGTTATCTCTGTCAGACAGTTTTCAAACATAACATTTAAATATAGGGTACTCATGAGCATTAGCAGTCAAATATTTCTTACTTTCAGATGGGTTAAACAATATAGAATTATAATAATCCTTGGCGCTTTATCGTAATAGTCTTAGTTACCATATTTTATGGGCTTTTTCTATTCTGCTGATGCTATTAATTATCAAGGGTTTTATCTAAGGTTTATTATACCTCACTTCAATAAACAATATATACTCATGTGGATAATGTTCGTATATCATTGATGATTATCTTATCTAGCTTTATCCATGAGTGAGTGAGTGTGTTATCATATATCTGTATAGGCCTTTCCATAGGTCCTATACATATATAATATATATAAGTTCAAAAGGGAGCGAGTCCTGTACTCTCCTGTGACACTTCACGATAGTGGCATATAATGATAGGTAGGGTTGATATGTGTATTTGTTGTAACCTCCTGGGTTGTTTGCTGAATAATCTCGAACATAAATCTTTTTAAACATCTCATATATATCATGAGTGTCATTGAAATTTTCCATAAAGGCCGTATTACATATGTGGAATGGTTAACGTCCGCCTTATCACCAAAATATCTCACACATATTCTCATACCTTCCTTTTTAAGGGTTCTCTAAATAACGGTCGGTTAAAATGTTATGAATTTTTGATCGTACAGTGTGTCCCCAGGTAAGCTCTAGATATAGTTAATTATTATTATTATTATTAATTATTATTATGTTATTACTTATTAACTATTAATTATTAATTATTAAATTATTATTTATTATTATTATTAATCAATCTGGTACCCAAAGCTGCTATAACAATCCAACCAAGGGCTTCTTGCCACAGTCCTCCTGTGTCAATGTTTTTAACGGTATTATTATTTGCATTCGAGCCACTCCTATAAATTTTCGAGCATATTAATCTTTGAAGTTTGAAAATATATGTGTTTTGATACAATTACCATCTTGAGAAGAAGGCACAATCGGTCCTACAAAGTCTACTGCCACCCTCTTAAACGGTGTCCCGATAAGTGGAACTTTTGTCAGGTAAGGCGTTTATTATATACATATATAAAATCTTCCTTGTGTGAGTACTTGTCTTTCCTAGGTCAATATATACAAGTAGTTTGACAAAATATGCTTGAGGATACATTTTATGTTCATTCTGGCCAGTATGAAACTATGAATTACTACTCTCATCATCGTTATTTACCTTAAATCGCGTAGACTGTCCTACCATGATACTGTCATGTGCACATAATCAAAACTATCACTTCGTAATACTTCTTTAGATACTCATATAGAAATTGTTCCCATGTATATCTTTCTCTCGCTTGCCATCGAATACAAATAATCATTTCTTTATGTCGTAGAAAGACTGTCTATTCTCTCTTTGTTCTGACCATACATTTCGCACTATGCTCTGCCACTAATTTAAACGTTTTCATATTTCTTTAGGAATTCAATTATAAATTTTTCGGAGAGAGTTAGTAGTGTCTTATATGGCTGTTTGATGTGATTATATCAGAGAGCTAAGAGTCCTAGAGAAATACTATCCTCCTGTAAATTACTTTGTATGCATTACTCGCGCGTGGAATTACTAATACCTAACCAGCAGGGTGGTCCAATGCGTCGATCAAGTGCCATCGGTTACTTCTCCTATTGACAAACTACAAGTTTGAGTTTCTCCTAAGCGCATGAATTTATCTAACTTTATGTACCGTCAGGGTACTCCATATGTACTCTTACGCGCTGACTGGCACGGACTATATCTTCTTCTGTGAATCTTTCCATTTTCTCACGTGCGCCGAGCGGACATTTAACCACACTTTCGACAGTGGTCTTCCGCTCTATACTCTACGCACCAGAGAATATTCCTATTATTACAGTGGTAAGATTGCGTTCGAGTAAAGAGCACTAGTACTTATCAGTGCTACCAGCTCAGTGTAGTAAGAGGTGTAAATACATAACATCAATTCGACCAGAGGTGCGTTCCCTTAATTTGTGATATTGTTCCTTAATTAACAATATTATGTTTCTCTCCTGGTCTTTATTTGGTCTGCGACTCAGTATATTATTATTTTATTTTTTGAATATGAATACGCACATATCACAACCGATATCCTTATGTACGTATAACGGCCCAGCCATTTACTAGTTGATTACTGCCTGCACGACAATACGTTAGCTCATTGCCTTCTTGAATGATGTTGATCTTTAATGTTATTCTAGCCTCCTCACACACGCTCAGATTCTGTGATTAGAAGGTACAATTTCCGCTTGCACGCTAAAGCTAAATCTACTATTGTATATGGCTAACGTGTTTCATAGATGTCAATATTTATTTACATTACAGTATTTCTATATCAATTATGTATCTGGCGTATAATATCAGAACATCATCTTTATTTCGAAGCTTAATTATTATACTTCTTATATGAGGTATACGCTGATACTTCTTTTTGGTCCCTCACTAATACTCAAGTAATTAGCAGAAGATTGTTGTACGCTATTCTATTGATATTCTTCCTATTGGGGTTTTAATTTTACAATCGATGGTACTTGTGCTCGCATTATTTCTATTGCCGCAATTTAAAACATGTCGTGAGTCTGATGTATATTTTTTGATTTATATTACGAGTATACTCATGATTGTGGTTTTCAACTAAGGCATTTTTCCTCTCCATATATAGAGGAGATTATCTTTTATTAATTGTCGACACCTGATTCTATATTAAAGTATTTTTTTATATTGCCCCAGGGAGATAATTCTTCTACTCTCTTGACACAAATTTATGAATCATAATTTATATAATAATTCTTATTCTACTTTTTCCCAAGAATGTCGCAAGTTCCTTCTGGCATGTATTTAGCTTATCTTTTGCTACTTTTAAATCGATAAAATGCATAAAAATTTTTGTTGAACAATAAAATGTCTTCAAAACTTGTTTCAATCTATCTATGAACAGGCATATTGATAGGAATTTTTACCACAGTTCACTATGTATAACGCCTTGAAACTTCTGTGAGAATTTTATCACACCTACAGTACCTCCAATTTTGTATAAGTGGATTCGTAGTAGGTGAGGGATGAGTTTTTTAATTATATTAATATAGTCCTTTGAATTCTTCTTTTGGGAAGGAACCAGAATAAGTATGCAACAAAGTTCTTTTTCAGCTCACATGAGGATGTATATAAGATGGGATTGCCCACTTTCCTTGTCTCATCCGTTCAATTGTTTGCGAATCTTTCGAAAACGTTCAAGGTAGCTAAACTATCTTATCTCTAGTTCTTCACTGCGGTAATGGAGGATAGCTTGGTCTCAATCATCGTCTCACCTTCTCTTGCTCATCTTCTCAATATTCCATCTGAATAATTTTGACACCTTTTCAACTTAGGAGGGTTCCATCCTTTGCAAATATATCACTCTTTCTTTCAAGTTCTCAACTAATTCACACTCACACTTTTGAAAAGTCTTAAACTTTTTTTATCTGCATCTGCCCTTTCCCTTCTGAAGCTTTTCTTTAGCAGATCTTCTGCTTTCTTGCTCTCTCTCACTTTTTCTTCTGAAGTGTCACTCTCACGCTGCTTCGCTTCTTGGCAGCTTCCTCTTTCCTGTCCGCTTTTATTGTGCCATGCTTTTCTTCTTCCTCTCTTGTGTGCTACACATTTCTGTTCCTCTCTACTACTGGCAGCTATTCTCTTGCTTCCGCTTCGATAGTTGCTTTTTCTCTCCTTTCCTTTCTCATTTGTTCATGTTCTAGATATCCTTTCCCTTTAATGCTCTCCAGTGCTCTCTTGTTGCAATTTTTCTCGCCTCAGCGAATTGTAATCTCCTCATAGGTTGGAGTGCTCATCAACTCACAAGTCCATATTGTCTATATCTCTTCCGCTTCTCTTTTAACTATCTCTTCTCTCTCCAGGATTATAGGCCCCCAATTTATGTCTCAAATCAGATGGGATTTTTTCGCTCAATTAATAGTAACGTCGAACAATAGTTTATTTCTCCAGGAATTAATTTTAATTCAATATTAAACAAAAGTGATAATTAACCAAGTTGTCTTGGGTATAACTTAACAATAATTTAGACTTCTACTTTCTCAGATATCAGATGTTTGATGATTTCATCGGAAGGTCTTTCCATGTTGATATATCACTTCGTGCTCTGACGCGATTATCATTCTTCAACAGGTTGAGAGTATAGCCATACGATGTATTATAGCGAATACATTAAGGGAGGTGTGTGTGTGAGATCTGATGAGAGAGGAGGATTTTTTTGTAGAGGATAGAGTGAGTTATTCATGAGCAACAAGTAACAATATATTCGGCAAAGAGTATTAATTGTATATCGTGAGATGTATATCATTCAATAAGATGTGTGATAATGGCTTGTAGTCAAGTTCAAAGTCTTCAAGTTATTTTTCAAAACGTATTTAAGTCTTTCTTCAAATAACTTCCGATAAGTTTCCAGGTCTTATCATATTTTCCTCAAAAGTATTTTCCTTTAAACATTTGCAAGACACTCTAAATTCTCTCTTTAAGATGAATATTCTATCAATGTTTTTAAACTTATTTAATAACATCTATCGCGATCTGTAGTTTTTCTTATAACTCTTATACTCTGGATTCTCAAAGAAAATGGTAAGCTGTATATTTGGATTTGATAGCAGATATGTCGTCTGAACGGTGAATTTCTCACAAGAGATAGAACCCTCGTGTGAACAAATTGACCTCTATTTATAAACTTTGCACTGTATCTAAGATTTAAGGTGTGAAGTTTACCTCGGGTATCTTTATTCCCACGCGATCATTTTATCTTAAAATATAATCTTCTTAAAATATTTTCAAATAGAAATTATCCCTAAATTAATTACTTTTATAAAATAGATAATATTCCAACGAAAATAAAAAGGTAATACTTTAGCTGAGGTACTCTACATTTATTGGAAATGAATTGCATAACAATATATATATATTATAATATATATAGTATATATATATATATATATAATATATATATAATATATATATATTATATATATATATATATATTATATTAATATATATATATATATATATATATATACTATATATATAATATATATATATATTTATATATATATAGTATATAAATATAATATATATATATATATATTTATTAATATATATCTATATATATATATATATATATAATATATATATATAATATATATATAATTATATATAATATTATATATTATATTATATATATATATATAATATATTATATATATATATATAAATATCATTGTATAAATAATTATATATATATATATATATATATATATTATTATAATATATATATTATATATATGATATATATATATTATATATATATTTATATATATATTATTCTTATATATATTTTATATATTTATATATATTATATATATATATATACTATATATATTATATATATATAATATATATATATATTATTATATATATATATAAATTTTACTATTTTATATATATCAGTAATAATTTTAGAATATGACTTTTCACTGATCTCCATTCCAGTCTGAGGATTCAAAAAGAGAATTCCCTTACAAATATGAATTAGACATATATTTCCTATATAAATTTATAAAGACAAAAAAGCCACTTTGAATGCTTTTCAAAATCTATATTTACCAGTGATGGGACAATTTTATTTTTTATTTAAAGTTGTTAATATAAAATGCAACATCTTCATTGAAATAAAAGGACTTAAACATTCCTTTGATATTAATTATATTTGAATTACTTTTTTATGATGTTCATTACAACTTTCCAACAAACATATAGTTTCTTTTAACAAATAAAGTTAATATCCTCTTATATATATTTATAGAGACGAAAAGCAACTTTCAGTACATTTTGAAAAAAATTCTACTTATAACAGGACGAGTTTTTGGTTTCTTATAAACATTTCCTATTAAATAATGCAACATATTCATTGATATCGCTGAATTCAAAGCTTTTCTGTTATTAATAATTTGAAACTACTTTTGCTATAAGCTTACTTCAACTTTCAAACGAACAAGTCATCTCCTTCAACAAATAATTTAGAAAAACTTTCTTATATAAATTTGTAAAGACAAAAACGTAACTTTCATATTACAATTTACAAAAAAAAAAACATTTATGTGAATCACTTTCGTGTCTTTATACATTTATTAATAATTATTCTTCAAAGAATCTCTCAATTTATATCTTCCTCTCTCAATAATAACACTGGTCAAGAGTGAAAAAATTTTCGAATTCAAAATTGTTATTTCCTAATCATTTTATCGACCTTTAAAATAAAAACCTTATTAATGTTTAAGAATTATTTCAAACTTTTTTTAAGATAAATTAGTCAGTAGTGACAGGATCAAAGAAACCAATTAAAAGATTCAATTTTATTCAACGGGATATATTTACAATGAAATAATATAAATGGTACTCAGTTTTATCAGTTTACTCTTCCAGAAAATATAATTAACATTAATACACTCAATTTATAATATGAGTGGTTTTAATAACATAGTAATCTTTTGTTTCTATTTCTGTTTCTATTATTGAATCTAACCAAAACTTAAATTGATATTAGACAAGCTAATATAGGTGTATACAGAGAGAAAAACTCTGTACTTAGTTGGAAAACAAACAAGTACCTTATGCAAAGTGAAACTTTACACCTTTAATATGTATTAGTGAAACTAACACAGGTATATGCTGGAAAACCAGCATCTAATTGGAAAAACCAAATAGTACCTTTAAGAGTAAGAAAACTCCTCTTCATATAGCATCTTAGGCTTTTGCTAAAAAACAAAGTAATTATCCAGAAAACTAAATAAATACTAATATCAGAGAAACTGATTCAAATATTGCAGAAAACCACAATACTTATTAAGCAAAATTACCAATGGAAAACCAATGATAAAAGGAAAACCTTTTTAAGCCTTTTTGGGAAAACCCAAAAGATTTGGAAGCAAGCTTCCAGGATGCTTGTCAGATGTTAAAAACTACCTATTAATATCAAGTTTCTTAAGATTTAATAATTAATAAATAAATGTAATATAAAATAAACTTAACTCTAAAATAAGCTTAACACAAAAATAATGGACATTTTATAATATAAAATATATCAACTTATTGTAAAATCTACGGCTTAAGGGTAACTAAATTAATTAGGTATATATATATATATTCTTCCAGAGATGTATTTGAGGCATAAAAAACTTCTGTAAATTAGCTATGAACTATTCTTCATCAATTAAACTTGGTTTGGAACTTCATTCTTCTTTTAAACTTCAATAAACTGCGTTTGAAAATTTGCTTTCTGAAGAACTTAATATACCCCGTGAATTCTGTTCCAATAACACATACTTTAGATCAGTTGACCAAAGATTCTACAATCTGGAATGCTAAGATATATAAATTAAATACAATAATTGTAATATTAAGTTATAATATGATCAGTTGACCAAAGATTCTACAATCTGAAATGTCTAAAAAATTATTATATATTAAATACCATTCTTACATTTCTAAGATATAAAATGATAAATAAATAATAATATAATAACAATTTAACTTCCTTTAAAAAATAATTTATACTCATAAACTAACGTTAATTTAATAAGATAATACATTAATAATAGTCTGTTAATAACAAATACTATATATATATATATATATATGATTAATATTATATATATATTTATATATTATATACTAATAATTATATATATATAATATATATATATATATATTATATTTATATGTATATAACTATATATTATAATAGTTATAATTATATATAATATATATTACCTATTATATAGTTCATATATAATATATATAGTTATATATATATATATATATATATTAATATATATATATATATATATATAAGTTACTGACCAGCGTGGTGTGAAATAACGCGTGAATAAGAGAATAAATAAAAGTAAATAAAGATGGTTTTGCTCATATGGGAATTAGGGTTGATAGTCGGTTGTATTTATAGAATCTATTGTGTTGGGAATCTTGTTTCTCTTCACAAATAATGCTTAATTATTGATCTTTATTTTGTCTTTCCTATTCCTGGTATTGTGTTGTTCGACATTTTGATAAATCATTTATTACGTTATTGAACAAATAGATATAAGGGAAAATGAAATATTAAAAGAAAGATAAAAGTCAAAATGAAAGATTAAAAGAAAAAATAATTATTTTAAATTTTCTCTCTTTCGGTTTATAGTATTTTTTTCTGTAACCTTGTTTTCTGTTCTTTAGTTTTAGCAGTGCTGTAGACGGTCACTTTTTATCCTTAAAATATATCAACAGAGCTGTTAAAATTTGATTTCTTTATTTATGTACTAGAATCAATCTTCCACATTATATCGCTTGAAACACGCAATCCATCCTTTGGCCTAATTATTCTCGGTATTGTTTTTGTTTTAATGGTTTTCCCACAAAGCATTCCATAATTTAAAAGAGTGAAATCTAACGTTTTCTTCCTATGAGGTCTCCAACCCTTAACTGATATTCTCAGAACTTCTTCATAACGACGATGTTTTTCATTAAACTCCTTATTATATTGATCCAATCTTAAGAAGCTTAAGTATTTTGATTTAGTTTAATAATAAGCTCTTAAGAAATTTCTATCAGTTGCATCTGCCCAATTTATTAGCCAATTTAATTCCAAAGGCATACTGAAAATAGATTACTTTTTGGAATGACTTCCTGCAGCGATCTTAATCGAATTTTAAAACTAATAATTTTTTAAATTTTGAAAAGGAGTGAGATTGTGTGATACGTCTTGTGATAAGTGTATAGTAAACATAAAATACTAACACTTAAGATAACAAATGATAAAATCAAAGCCAAATAATTTTATAAAAAAATAATAAAATTACTTTTCTTAATAATGAAAAAATAAAATAGAAAAAAAACCCAAAATTTAAATAAAATTTTGCTTAATCCAATATTAATGCATATATAAAAAATTAAATTTTATATATTAGTTAGAATTTAAAAAAAATTAATTACATATTCAAAAACATAATAAATAAAACTTAAAAGCATAAAAAATTATAAATAATTATAATAAGATTTTAACATGTAATAAAATGGATAAAAAAGAATGAGATTAATTAAAAAGTGTACAATATAAAAACGATATTGGACAAAGTTTTCGAATAGGACAAGAAATTGGAGGAAAATTAATCATAATAAAAATAATATAATAATAATATGAGCAATAAAATTAATAAAATAATAATAATTAATATTACGGGCAAAAATAAACAGTAATAAATAATAATAATAGTAATTAATATATAGATAAAATAATAATAATAATAATAATAAAATAAATAATAATCAATAATAATAATAATAATAATAATAATAATAATGCATAGTAATGATAATTGATAATGATAATGATAATTGATAATAGATAATTGAAAATGATAATATTAAAGTGATATCGATAATGAATCAATGATTATATGATAATGATAATGATAATAGATAATGATAATGATAATGCATAATTATTAATAATAATTCTATAAATAATAATAATAATAATAATAATAATATATAATAATATAAATAATTATAAAAATAATAATTAAATCCTTATAATAATTAAATAAGAATTAAATTAATTTTATTTCAATAATAACAATTTAAATTTTTTGATAATGAAACTTCAATATCAGCACTTCAATGTATTCAAACCTATTAGGCTTTATTGGGGTGCTTACGCTTTTTTCAAGGCCTTCTCATGCAAAATAAATTTCTTTCTTAACCCTAGAGGAATAGTAAATATTTCTCAGGCGGTTTCTCTATATAATAAAAATACAAAACTAATTTTGAGTATTAATTATACCAAGGTTAATTTTGAGTTTTAATTAATAACATCGGACATGTTCAAAACCCCAATGGGTTATTATTTTTATTTATTAATATTTAAACAAATTTAATATAATATTAACAATATAAATTACGTTAAAACTAATTTAAGAAAAAAATTAAATAAAACAAATATCAAATAATTAAAAAGTTAGAAATAAGGGGTATAACCTCCACGAATATGCATCTTTTCTCTCTATTAGAACGCTGATCATCTTAGAGATAGACACAATAATTTGGACCTATTTATCATTATATTATTTTATTGGTTTAATTACTTAGGTTTTATATGTTTCTTCCTTAAGAGCATCATGGATTCCCCTGGGAAGGGCCTGCTAAATTCCATCAAATCATTCATTTCTCTGTTTAATAGATGGACGAATAAGTGCCCTCATTATCCTGCGTGATAATATTGCTTGTCTCTATAATTTCGCGGTCGAACTCCAGTGTTTTGCTAGGTGTTCCTTCGTTTAAAATGGTTTAAAGTATCTTTACTCGGTGGGCTAGTAGTAACCTTATGCTTGAGCCGGGCCAGTTCTACCATTTCCGTAGGTCGGGTACATTGTCCGTGGTGTCATTCCAAAAGTTAGGGCGGCGTTTAACAGCACATTTTCAGTGAACATTTGAAATCTTTTGGTATACAAATCACTAACTTACTACTTTCCATCCATCCGAAAGTAGAGCCTTCACGAGATAGTGATGAGGCACTCTGAGCGTTCAGAAGCATTTCTATCTAAGAATCGAGCTTAGATAGCACTTTAAAATCTTAATAATAAGCTTCTTCCACTCTTTATAGCTTTATTAATAACCGCTACCTATTTTTTTTAAAAATCGAATTTATAATATAATAAGAGAATTATATATGTTTATCTACTTCAAATTCGTAATATTTTCATGTTTCATATAAATATAAACTATATTTAATTTTAACCTCTTCAGTATTTTTAATTTAAACGAAATTGTGAAGATATACATATGAATATAAATAAGTTCTATTATTATAGGGTAATATATATTGTAGTATTAAATACATGATATACACTTAAATTATATTAAGCTATATATATTATTACTATTATATATATAATTATCTTATTATTATACTTATATATATATATATATAAATATATAATATATATAATATAATTATATTAGTATATAATTATAAAATATATATATAATATAATATATTATATATATAATACTATATTATATATATATAATAATTTAATATATATATACTGCTATATATAATATATATATACTATATCATATATATTATATTATCATGGTATACTTAATATAGTATAATATAACGTATTACTGGTCAGCATCATATTTACAACTTAGCTAAATAATACTAACTATTATTATATAATATATGAATTATGCTTAATAAATTTTTACTCATTGTTACACAGAGATAAACACCATCCACAGTCAACTGGGGCCAGAGCCTCCTACAATCAAAGGCAGGACAGCCGTGTAATTTCCATATCATATTATATTATTATATATATATTATAGTATATATAATATTATAATATATATTATACTATATTATCTATTATAATATATTATTTATTATATATATAAATTATAATATAGTATATATAATAATACTATATATATATCTTATGATAATAATATATATATATATATAATAAGTATATAATATTATATATATATTATATATATATATTATATTTATATATATTATATAGTTATGATATATATATATCAGAGGTGATGGCCAGAAGCGCTGAAAGTGTCCACCTGACGGTCCAACTTATTTTATTTAGTCCGCAAGCATTTCGCAATTTCCGCTTAACCTTGTGGATGGGATGCATCCGCGTTGCGCAAGTCGAAAACGCGCAATATCTTTTTCTGCTTCGCCACTGTTCTCCTATCGCAAACGTCAGTGTGTAACGTAGCCGAAACGCAGACCGTAAGGGCCACAGCCGCAGGAGGAGAGATAGGCTCACATTCTCCACAACCGACCAGTGCGACGTATCATCCGCAGAAAAACTTTGTGCCGCACACCGACTTTGGCTTTATCAATATATCTTAAACACGTTGGTCGCCTAGCAATCCCCCGACCGCCTAGGTCGAGAAATTCCGGGCACGCACATTCACCTACGCAGCGACCTTTTTGTTTGGCCTGCTGCGCGGGGGTCGACACTCTGCCGAGCTTCATGATCTAGAGCTACTCGCCAAAGACTATACATCGAGCATTCTTATTCTCATCCCAGGCATACTAATTAATTTGGTTTTCTTATTATCACTAACCTGAAGCCGTCCGACCCCAGAGTCCCGTCAAGCGTAACTCATTCTTTATTTGGGCAGATTAAAAACCATACAGATTTCATGAAAGCGCTTAAAATTAACCCTTACAATAGTTGAATTTATCTTATGGTAATTTATTTTAATTTTTTTATATTTTAATCGGTATTTATAATAATAACGTATAATACACCTATATAACTAAGACTTATCACGTTATAACAATAACTCTTCACTTATATATCACTAGTAACATATTATAATAGTACTAATATATATAGTATCAATATATATATAGTATATATATATATATATATAATGATTATATATATCATATATATATAATACTATATATATATATATATTATATATATATAATATATATTATATATATATATATATCCACATCCACTTTCTTTCCCCAAGACTGGGGGTAAGGTGCTATACATGCACTGGGGAGGAAAAAGGAAAGTAGTAGAAAGAACATGACACAGTCATATTAATAAAAAAACTCTAACAAACGACAAATTCATAGCAGTCTATGTACCACAGTTGAATAAACGTATCGAAACAGAAAATGCATACAAAAAGTACTAATCAACACAATCTACTAAATATATCCTATTCAAACGTGAAGAACTCATAAACGTGTTCGCTAAAACATTACAGCTGCTCACCCCACCGGGGGGCACGGCCTTTTTTCTGAATATAAAAAAATAACAAAATATTAAAAATAAAACGACACTATGTAATATATATATAATATTATAACTATATATACATTACATATACATACAATAAATACATATACCTAACCTAAACTTAACCATATACCATACACCAAACAATATATATTACTAAACCTAAATCACCGCTCTATCTGCTTTTGACTCATTCTTAAAATTATCACTACTACGATAGTCTTGATGGAATACTATCAATGCTATCCACAATATCAACTGCCACATGTTCATCTTAATTATTAATTAATTGTCTATGCCTGTACAGACCCGATATCTCACAATAATATTAATTTATTTTTTTACACTATTGAGTATTATTAAAAATTCTTCTATTAACTAATCGGGAAAATCCAATTTTCTCTAACTTTATCATCTACCAACCACTATCTCACTGTTATTACTATTTACGTATGTATTTGTCTATATATATTTCACTATTATATTTGAATATTATTTACCACTATTCACCCATATTAAAAATTATTCAATTAACATTTACTATTATTTATCATATCACCAAAATACACTGTTATTACAATTAGGGTATGTTTAAACGACTATATCACCACCGATTCGCGGAAATTAAATGGTGACTAGAAGGAGATTTCCAGCCCCTTGCCTACCAGCGGAGAGAATTAGTGAAAAATTTTAATTTATATGACTCGACGATAGACTTGGGGAAAAGCAGCTCCACTTTCTATTCTTAGCTTTTAAATTTCTCTTTATTAATTTTATTAATTTTGTAATTTAATGTTCCTAAATTAGGCCAAGACAAGAAATGATTTCAAAAATTTGTTGCTCCCTCCAACCCAGATTACAATAAAATAAAATGAAATCGAAATAAATTTAAAATGGGTTAAAATTTATACATTTTTTAAAATCCAAAACAATTATTTCTTCTTTTTTCTTGAAATTTTCTTTTCTCCTCAATTAATATCAATTGCTTTTCTTTTCTCTCTCTCTTACCTCTCTTAATAAATATTTCCAATCAAAAATCTTACAGATAGAATTCCCATTGCGACTTCCATCATCTTCAATAAAATCACCTCTGACTATCCATCTTATCTTTCCAATCACATCTCTCTGTCTGGTCCCTCTGTATTTCGCCTCCCCTACTGGTTTCCACCGAGTCCACAGTCGACAGACGGCCGAATCATTATATATATATATAATATCATCATATATATATATATATATAACTATATATATATACTATTACTAATATATATTATAGTATATATATATACTATATATATATATATATATAGATATTCTATATATATTAAATAATAGTATTATATACTAGTATATATATATATATGATATATCTGTTATATATATAGTTATATATATTAATATATATAGTATACTATATATTAATATTATGATATATAATATAGAATATATATATTATTGTATATGATAATATATAATATAATATCATATCATATTATATATATTATTATCATATTATATCGTATATATAGGGATTGGACCGGGCATTGTCTCGAAAATTGCGGATCTCGCGCGTATTCGGATGCGTGATGTGATGTGATGCTGTGAGTCTTATAAGTGGATGGATGCGATACGGGTCACCGGGATGCGGCATGCGTGGTTCATCCATGCAGAATGTTTACTCTTTGAGCTTATATGGAATTTATAATAAATTGTATATAATAATATATACATGATATATATACTATTATAGCCTATACCAGGTAATATATATATTATTTATTAGTATATACTCATACTACTATAATTATATATATATTATATATATAGTATAATATATTGTATAATATAGTTATACTATATCATTATATAGCGGCCTCTCCGAAACCCACAATGCCCAGTTGAATAACTTAAAAAAACAAATAATATAAAGCTACAGGAAAATAAAAATAATCATTTTTGATCTTTAGCAAGCAATAATCTTAATTGAAACTTTAAAAAAAAATATTATTCTAAATATTTATTAATAAACACCTTAAATATTTTAGTATAATCTTTGGTCTGGCAAAAGTAAGCTCCTCTTATGTAACAACCTTTACGAGACAAAGTCTCATCAACCTTTCCATCTCTCCTGCTTTAGTTGCGAGAGAGGAAAGCAGCTTGCCATAAATAGCTTATTTAATTCTGCTCTGTGAGAAATGTTTTATTTTCTTTTTATTTCCCTTTTGGGGGGTTCTAGCCGACGGAGGGACAAATGGGGGAACGAAGTCCCCTCCCGTCATCCCTCCGGTAGGCCGAGAACTCTGACTTTCTTGCCATCGATTCTTGTGTTTACCGCTCTCGACATTCTTTAGTTAAAAAGAAAAAAAAATCAACATTTGCACCTATTTGCCTGTGCCTATTTATCTCATCCCTCGGAGTAGCGTAGATTCTTCGATTCTTCAGAACACCTGGTAATATTCCATTACAAAAGTGTTTCTTTCCCAACATTTCTGGAACACATCTTTTACTAATGTGCCTCTACAAAAAGCCGTTTATCATTTTTTTTTTTTTACTCACTTTCACCATGCACGTGCCATTTATAATAATAAACTGCTCTTTCTCGTCTGTATTTAATAAAATTTTTATTTATTTCCATGTACCTGTTTATGCGTTTCGTGAATCAGTCGCATTACTTGTTGGCAGTGTGCTTTCTGTTGAGTGCTGACCGTATATAGATATCATATACATGTTCGGTATATATATAATATAGTAATATATATATTATACTATATATTATATAATTTATATATTCTTTATATTATAATTCACTAGTGATATATTTTTTATATCTATTTTAATACATATATATATATATAATATATATATAGTATATATATAATATATATGATTATATATGTTATATAAGTTATAACCCTGGCTATTAATAGTATTATATACTATACAGTACTATATATACATATATATATATATATATAATATATATATTAAAAATATATATACTATTATATATAGTATATATATATATATATAAGTATATATCCTATATATATATATATATATATACTTATATATATATATAAAACATATATTATATATACTTATATTCATATATTATATTATATATATATAATATATATAATACATATATATATATATCATCTCAATATATATATATATATGATAAATATTATATATATATACTTATTAATATATAATAATATATATATATATTTATATATTATCATTATATATATATATATAATAATTATAATATATTTATATATATAATATTACTATTAATAAGATATTATATATATATCATACTATATATATATGCTCCCTCTCTAATACTACTTATTATATATATATATCTCACTCTCTCATACTACAGTATATATAATATAATATATATATATTTATATATAGTATATATATAATATGATATATTATATAAGTATATATAATATAATATACTATATAATGATATACTCTCTCTTAATTATATTCTGGGCATTGGGTTCATACAAGTAACTATGAACTTGTACTTGCGATATAAGTACATTCTTTAGTACTGTACTGTGTTACTTGTACTTGCAGTTTCTAAACACAGTCCATATATAACTTGTACTATAGCACTTTGTACTTGCCACCTCTTGTTTACCTTGAAAATTGAAAATTACTTGCATACTTTTAGCATTTTTTAGCGTTAACAAATATTATATTTTGATTTAATCATTTTTCTACCCCGTATTGATATCTATCTTAGTTTTCTATGTAAATAAATTTCGCCTGTCTAACTCCGCAAATATTAAAGTATGTCATTAAATATATAATATAGTGAGTATATATATATGTAGTATATATTATAGTATAAATATATATTATATATATATATATAATATATTATATATATATCATAGTATCATATTTATATATATTAGATATATATATATATAATATATTAAATATAATATCGATCTCTTTATAACAAAAAAAGACAGATTATAGACACAAATTTTAAATTATTTTTTAATCCGACTAGTTTCGGCTAGAATCCTTCTTCCCACTCTATATATAAAATTTTGTTATTAATAATGCACTCAAAATTTTAAACAAATATATGTATATACAATAAATTAAAAAGATAAAATGACTATAAAATTGAAATAAATAATAATATGCTTCTCGACTGATGCTATAAAGAAACAAGATATGATATACCATATAATATGTGGTTAAAATATATATGATAATCTCTTTAGTTAATCATGAATAGGGACTTTTTTTGTTAATTAAGAAGATAATCACTTCAATGAATGTTATAAATATCCCATTGTACTACTATAGATTATAATAAATATTAGATTAATAATTCTAATATAATATAGTTAATCCCCTGCATATACCGATATATTATATATATACTATATTATATCATATAACTATATATATTATATAATATAATCATTTGTGAGTAACACATCGGTTATCGCTATAGTATTATATATATAGTAAACTATTAGGACATTATTATCGCATGTTAAACCCCTGAATTTTTTATGCCCAGAAAATGGTTATAAACATAAAAAAATACGAGGTATAAAAATATTTTTTTTTCTTTTAAACATTATATATAGTAATTTCGTTTAATCTATTAAATTTCAAAACCATACTTTGAAACTTTACTTTTTTTAGTTTTTAATAATGTTTTCCCTCGTTTGCAATTTGTTGGTTAAACTCTTAGTGTGTTATATCTATGTATTATTATTATTATTATTATTATTATTATTAATATATATTATTATTATATTAATTATTATTATTATTTATTATAATTATGTATTTGATTATATATTAATATATTTATATTATAATTCATTTATTATTTATAATTATTATTTTATTATAATTATTATTATTATGATATTATTATTATTATTATTATTATTATATCCGCTTCCTTTATCTATTATATTATTATTTTATTATTAATATTATGTACTTATTCATTATTATATTATTTTTTATTATTTATTATTCTATTTATTATTATTATTATATATTTAATTATATAATTATGATATTATTATTATTATTTTATCATTATGTATTATTATTATTATTGATTCTTATTATTATTATTATTCTTATTAATTGTTCATTTTTAATTTTTAATTTTATATTGTTATTAATTATATTATTGATTATTATTATATTATTATTATTATTATTATTATTATTATTATGTAATTATTAATGATCTATTATTATTTATTATTTATTGAAATATTATCTATTATATATATATTATTATTATATTGGATTATTATTTTTTTTTTGTCTTATTATTTATTATTATTATTTTATTCCTATTATCCTTATGTATTATTATTTATTATTATTCATTATTATTATTTATTATTATTATTATTATTATTTTATTATTATTATTTATTAATTATTAACTTATTACTATTATTAATGTTTTTTTTTATTCAAATTTAATTTTCCCAGATAATATTTTTTTTAAAATATTTTTTTTAATTTCCCCCATTGAAAAGTGGTTTTTTAATGTCGGGACGGAGGACAGACGGGGAGACGAAAGTCCTTCCCGTTCGTCCACCGCGGAAGGCGAGAGAACACCGCTCTGCCAATCATATTGCTGGTTTACCTTTCGACTCGACATTTATGACTCCATCAGGCACCAAGGCCCCCTCCCTACCCCTCGCCCAGTCTCTCCCCCATAGGTCTCTTAGGTTAAAAATAAATGAAACATTTTTACTTTCCTCAGTAACACCCCATATTGTTTAAACCCCTTAAACCCTAGCAGGGGATCGATGGGTAGCTCACTGGTAAAATATATAATTTTATATAGGTCGAATATAACTTCTTAAAAATGGGCCGCAACTCGGAATTACAAAAAAATAATAAATATAGTACAAATGCTAAGAGGAAATGAAAAAGAAACCAATAATTATAATAGTGAGTGTATTATATTACTATAAATCAGAGAAATAATATTATACGAAACTGTAGAGATATTGACAAATTACCGTAGCCACCAACACTCACACCAACGAATGTACCTGTGCAAGATATAAGAAATAACTATATACAATGATCATGCATCATAAGTGGTAAAAAGAAATATGAATATTTTTAACAGCCCACCATACCAATTTTTTATCCAAAATAAAAACTATTCTTCTTAAAGTTTCATTTGGTTTAGAAAAATTACCCTTTTCATAACATGCGCCAAATTTTTGCTTTTCTTATTTTTTTGAAAAAAAAATTTTCCTCGCTGTTGGCAAGGATCTTACTTGATATATAAAGAATTACATACCATACATTTATATATACATATATCATATACATAGATATATATTCAATAATTATATATACTAATATATACTAAATTATATATATATATATAGATATATATACCTATATTTATATTTATATAATAATATATATATGTTCATATATCCTATAATATTTTATATTGGAGACACATAACTAATTATATATATATTGATACTGGGATATATATATATATATCATTATATATATATATATATATATATATTATTATATATATGACATCTTAAGACTATTACATATATATAAATATTATAATATATTAATAATGATATTATATATATAATAAATATACTGATATTATATATATATATTATATAGTAGTATAAATATATATATATATATCATATTAGCTATATATATATAATATATATATGATATATATAGTATATATATATAGTATATATAATAAAATATCTCATTATATTAGTATATATATATATATATACTATAGTTTATTATTTATACGTTATTTTAATATATATACTAGTATATATATATATAATATATATTATATATATTAATATATATATTAAAAATATAAATGATACTATATTATATATATATATTATATATATATATATATATGATATATTATATATATAATAATATATATATTAATAATATATATATATATATAATATCATTAATATATATATATAATATATACGATATATATACAAGACTAAGTTATATATATATAGTAATAATATATATATTAATGTGAGCTAGAATAGTAGATTACTGGGCTTCATATAATAATATTATATATAGATTACGATTATTAATATATAAGCTTTATTTTAATTTTTATTATATATATACGTAATAATATATTATATATATATATAAATTATAGATATATAATATATAATATATATTATATATATATATACTATATATAAATATATTATATTAAGGTCTAGAATATATACTATATCACCAAAATTCTTAAAAGAACAATCTCAGATTTGAAATTTCATAGGAAAACCAAATAAAATTTAAATTTTATTGTTTGAAAGTGATATTTAATGTTGTATAGTATAAGCAGAATGTAATATTAAATTTTTCTAATATTTTTAAGTTAAAATGATATTTATTACGAAAGAGCTATATTAATATTGATGCAACTCTTCTTGGTGATGAAAGATTTATTTATTTTGTCATTTAAGGACTTTTACTTAGCAAAATTCTGTTGTTTTTTTTAGATGAAGTTAAAGGAATCTTTAATTTCAATAATTGAGAGAAGGCTAAATCCATTTACTGTTTTAATGAAGTGTTTAAAAACAGAGTTAGGTTAAGCAAAGTCCATAAACAAGGTTTCCGAAATAGATTCGTACCTTTAATAACAGCAAAAGTAATAACAAAATTCGATGACTGTCATAATCAACAGACAGTCACTCAGCCGTTGAAGTGCACAACAAAAATCAAACCAAATGTCTTATTAAAAGCATCACTCAATCACAAGCCCAATTATTTTTAAAGAATTATTCTAATGAGTTTCACATATTTGCAGCAACTGGATGAAAAATAGTTCAGCTAACATTAGAAAAAATGTCAGAGGACTGAATCGTATATAACGAAGAAAAAACATTTCAGCTGCAGTACTCTGTGACAAAACTATTTACTCAGCTTAATTAAAACAGTGTGAATAGCTTCTCTTACGTTCATATTATAAATCAAATTAGGATTTTATGTGGAGATTGTTTTCGAAATTTAAATTTTCATGTCCTTAGTTTTGAAACTTTAAGAGCAGCATTATTTTTCACACCAGAAATATTTTTATTATTTATAAAAGTTAATTATTTCTGTTTTACTCAATTAATATACTAAATTAAAACGTCTAGGTTAAATCAAAGTAAAATCTTTATAATTCATTGACTTAATATTTTTAAAAATAGGAAAAAAATTATGGCAAGCAAATATCCCGGGATATCCCGTGACCCATGGATATTGTAGGTTTATTGTCAAAATGACCATCTATGCTATCAACTTAAAACTAAATATTCTTTATAAATAATTTTAATAACTAATATAAGCTATTGTAGCATTTAGTAAAAAAACTTTGATGTTAAAAGTTACATCACTTTTAGCTTGTAATTTTCACATCTTATATATATATATATATATATATATATATATATATATATATATATATATATATATATATAATATATATATATTACTATATATATATATATTGATATATATATATATATATAATTATATATATATATATATATATATATATATATATATATATATATATATATATATATATATATATATATATATAAATATATAAATAAAAGTAGTAATGGATTAACTTCGTCGGTAGTCTCCTTGATATGACTTTCACTTTTTTGTATATATATCAACTGGGTTAGGTTTATCGTATCGTCCTAAAATTTGACCGCGCGTTAGGTGGTGACGTAACCTCGTCGTAGACGAGGTTACGTGTCCGTGCACCCCCCGGAGGGTGGTGCTATCCCCTAAAAATAGGAAATGCGCCTAGAAGGCTGAAGTTTAGAGATGGTATAGAGGAGGAATGAGTAAGTAGGATTCGGATCGGGATTCGGATCCGGCTCCGGCAACGGTGCTGGCTCCGGTGCGGTGCCGAGTTAGTAAATATTTGTATAATAATACAATATTTGTATCCTTATGTATGTTATCGAACCAGTAGATCTCGAATATGAGGTATAAAATTCGTAAAGAGAATAGGAAGCCTGAAATTTGGATAGTACCTAGAAAAGGGAGAAAGGATACTGAGTCTGATGAGTCGGTGTTGGCTCCGGTGCGGTGTTGAGATAGTAAACATTACAATGTTGATGTTATTTGGTCTGTAGATCTCGACTATGATGGTTGTGGTGTTTGAGGACCCCCTCCACCCCTGCGAGGAGGGTCCCGACTGCCTGCCTGCAAGCTCCGGCGTGAATTTGGCGCGTGCGCGCTCCCACAGGAGCGATCCGTCGCAAAACCGTCTTTTAATAAAATTTATATACTTTTTTAGTTTTGTGAGTGAACTTTTTGTTTTTTGCAAAAAAAATTGTTTTACATACCCTAAAGCAGTAAATCAGTATATAAAACCACCATCTCAGCCCCCCTCCTGCCCATCCAGGATCTATCGATCTATTGATCTATTGATATATTGATTCAAGTCACATTTTGTGATTGAACTTTTATATTTTTATCAAAAAATTTTATGTTTATAGCATGTTTTACATACCTTAAAGCAGTAAATCAGTAAATCAAACCACCTTCATACCACCCCTCCACCCATCCCTGATCTATTGATATATTGATCTATTGATTCAAGTCACATTTTGTATAAATTTTTTTTTATTTTATTTGTTTAAAATATATTTTTTACTAAAATTGTTATGTTTACATACCCTAAATCAGTAAATCAGTAAATCGGTAAATCAAACCACCCTCTCAACCACCCTCCCAACCACATCTCCTGCATATCCATGATCTATTGATCTATTGACTTTTTGACCTATTTTTCTTTACAGTTGTCACCACCACTCACGGGCAGAGCCCTATTCAGGGAGGGAGTGTTGCACGCTAAAATTTCATTTGCTAGCGCAAATTACGCAGATGAGCACAGACGCAGGCTTTAAAGTGAGGGAGATTAAATTCAGCAGGAAACATAGAAAATGGAAGATAATTCTAAAGAAAAAAATTTGGCAGGAAAGAAAGAAGCACCGCAGCGAACTAGCCTGGAGTTACCAATATCTACAGAAAACTCTTGCACAGACACAGCATCCCTTGTGCTACGAGGGCGTCGTAAAGTTGGTGGTAAGCGAGTGGTAAGTTCTATCGAACACCTGCTGCTGCGGTACCTATAGAAAAGAGATAATGTACCAACATCGCGCCGCAAAGATAGAGGGTCAAGAGAACTTGAAAGTACAGAACAGTTTATAAGCCTTTTGGCTTTTGACTCGATCCTGTCCATAAGCCAGGTGAAACCAGAGCCCCCCCCCCCCAGATATGAGATCAGTACTCCATACAAGGGTATATGAGACCCTTGTGTAGCTGAAGTAACTGAGAAGAGAAAAAAAAGTCTCGCAGTCTAAACAGAATTCCCAGTTTCTTTGAGGCCACCCAAGCAACCATTGTGATGTGAGGTTTCCAAGACATTTTTTTTGTTTATGTTAAGGCCAAGGATGTTTATATTGTCAACAGGAGAGACGAGAGAACCGTCGAAAGAGATAGCAAAGTTAGAAGGTGTTTTAGAGTGGGAGATTTGTAGAAGTTGAGTTTTTAAAGAGTTGAATTTCACAAGGTTGAGACGACCCCAATCGGAAATTCTATCCAGATCAGCGAGAATAGAATCGGAAAGATTAATACGAGAGGCAATTCTAGAAGTAAAAGAGGGAGAAGAATTGAAATGAGCTGAAGATTGAAGGGTCGAGTCATCGGCATATGAGTGGATAGAGTTAGAGTTGCAGGGAAGAAGATCATTAATGAAAAATAAGAATAAAGTAGGAGATAAGACAGAACTCTGAGGAACACGACTATTGACAGAAAAAGAAGAAGTCGCTCAATCAACCAAAGCCGATATTAAACGACTTGAAAGAAAGCTCGACATAAGTAAGCAAAGTGAAGGAGAAAACCGAAAGGAGGGGAGCTTGGAGAGCAATGACGCGTGCCATACCAGTCAAATGCTTTGGATATATCAATCGCCACCAAGCAAGTTTCCCCGTAATTCCTAAGAGCAGAAAACCTTAAATCTGTTAAGTAGGAACGTATATCGCCAGCAGACCTCGAACGCCGAAAGCCTTACTGGCGATCGGAAAGAAAAGAATGAGATTCCAGATGGTCTAAGAAGTGAGAGTTAAGAAGGGTTTCAAAGATCTTAGATAGAATACAAGTTAGAGCTATAGGTCGATAGTTGGAAGGATCAGAGTTGCTTCCTTTTTTCGGAATAGGTTGGACATGTGCGAGCTTCCAACACTGAGGGAAAGTGCTAGTATTGAGACATAGAGAATATAGTTGAACGAGGGGAGGGGCCAGCTCGGAAGTACACTCCCTCAAAACTCTGGGAGGAATGCCAACCGGGACACCTGCCTTCCTAACGTTCATAGATCTCAGGAGCCCATGCAACCGAATAAATGTAATCACAGGCAAAGACATAGGACACCTGAGAGGAGAAGGAAGAGGAGGGAAGGAATGCCAAAATTATCAAGGGTTGAGTTAAAGGAAAATAGGAGGCTGAAGAGATTGGCCTTTTCAGTTGGAGAGTTAGCAACAGAGCAATCAGATCGAATAAGAGGAGGAAAAGGCGATTTACAGAAGTTGTTAGAGATGTTTTTGGCAAGAGGCCAGAAAGATTTGTCAGTAGGAGAAACAAGGCGGTTAGCGCACTTTCGTTTGATGAAAGCCCGGTTTGCTCGTAGAAGAGTATTCCTGCAACGATTTCTATCTGAATGAAAATTAGCGAGTGATAGGAGAACGAGAATTTTTTGACTCCAGATACGCGATGTCTCTAGCCTGAATGGCTAGAGAACAAGCACAATCGAACCATGAATTATGAGGAGAGAAAGAATTTAGTCCGAAGAAGGAATGCACTGCTCATCCCATGCAAACGATTACACGCTCCACCTTGTGGCAGAAGTGAAGCGTCATCAGAGTCAAAGTAGTCATTCCAATTATATTTACCGTAGAAGTGACGCAAGGCCCCCCAATCAGCCCGATTAAAGTGCCAGAAAAAACGCATAGGGTAGGATAGAGCTGTTGGAGAGAAAGTATTAAACTTAAGAGATATAAGGTTGTTGTTAGATTTGTCAATAGGAGCGAAGGTGGTGTATTTATAGAGAGAAGGACTAGTGGTGTAACATAGGGCAGGTGTATTCAAGAATTGGTTTGGACGATCAGGAATGTGTGTAGATTCTTTGATTAGTTGCTCCAGATCGTTGAGAATGCTGAATGAATTCGCCTCCTCCATTTTAAATCTGTATGGAGGACACCTAAACATTCCAGGTGTTGTGTACACTTTGAATCCCCTAATAGAAGAACGCTTAGTATTTCGGATGAGAAGATATAACAGTCTTGTGAGAGGTAGTAAGATATTCAAAGAAAGAGTGAAAACCTGTTCTGTTAGGAGAACAGTAGCAGAAGCACAAGATTATTGTTGTAGAAGGAAGAAAGATTTTGAGCTACAGAACTTCGAAGTTAGATGATTCGAGATTTTCACAGACGTGTTACAGAATTATAAATGTTTAGCATTGGCACACACACTCCACCCTTCAGAAGGATTTGAATAAGTTATAGTTTAGATTACATTAAACGAGTTAGACGGATGAATTCTTACCATATGAGTCCCTCAGACAAGAGCAAAAGGTTAGGGTTAGAGTTAGAGAGGTGATATTCCACAGTTTCAAGGTTAGAGTTTAAGCGGCGGATGCTAGTAAAGTTAATAGAAAGCCCGCGCCTATGCAAATCTGAAATCTTTTACACACACATACACTCGAAACACGCAAATAAGAACAATAGACAAAAACAGACTAAAACAAAAGAAGAAATCGGGATAAAAATTGAAGAAACTAAACCCTATTAAAATTTAGTATAAAATAAATTTAAAAATTACTTTGTCAAAATATCTCAATACAAAATCATATTATATGGTGGCCAATATTAAATTTGTTAAAACCTACAACTAAAAAAAAATGAAAAAAAATTAAAACTAAAACTTATCTTTTAAAACGCCAAACACAGACCTATGCGAAAGGAATAAATGATTAATTACTCTTTGATACAATTTAATAAAACTTTCAATTAAAACAAAATGTGATTTGAAAAACACATACACTCTTACTAAACACAGAAGAACATAATAATAACGATAAATAAAATAAAGATAAGCTTTCAACAGGAAGCACTTTCAAACACGTCTACACAGCCCAAGATTATTGATTCAAGTCTCTTTTTCTTTAGTATAAATAAGTTCTTTTGATAAAAGCGGGAAAAGAAAACAAGTTTTTTTTTTTATTTTAAAGCCTTTATAACATAAGCGCAGACTTCCTAATCGTTGATATATAAATTTTTAACATCAAATATTTTACAAGTTTATTAAAAGAAACATTATTTAAAAAAAAAGATGATGAAATAAATACAGTATACACCGCATATATTAGAACTGATAGGTTGTACTGGAAAACATATCTTAATTTTTAACTTATTAAATTTTAAAAAAGATGTTACATAATGATTACTAAACAAAAAATATAAATGCGGAGAGTTAAGGAAATATACAGCATTATTTATATTTTTATACAAGGTTTTCCAGTCTCCATTGCTCGAGACATTCCTAAGAGAAGTGTGAGACCAGTAACGAATCGTTCAATTTCACAGAGGCCGAGTATATTAACAGGCGATTACTACCTAGAGATTGCATTATCGTTTCGAAATACATTTAATATTTCTTCTTCTTCACTCATTTTTAATAATTCAAGATTATATTTCGTACTTTGTTAATCAATACGATTTGAGAATGTTCCATATACACTAAACTGAGATTGGGGGGATGTCAAACTTTATCAAATTTGAGACAGAGCCCTAATGTTCCCTTTTCTTAGGATATTGAGATGACAAGCATTACAAAAGACTCGTTGGAGATCGTACGCATATAAAGTAGTTTCCAGCATTAGTTTTGAGATCAACAACCGTACCGTTATCGCTGCAAGATACAGTATTGGCAATTAAATCGTAAAAAAGATCATGAACATTGAGAATGTGCACCTTTGTATATCATCTCATAATCACGACCGTATGGTTGACAACTCGCATGCAGACTGATACCTCTAAGTCCGAAATGGGTAAATTTAATGCAGAATTTCCATAGTTTCCAGAATAAGGCTCGTGTTCTACAATCCTATTATTTAACTTTTGGGTGATTTAGAGATGTTAGGTATTGATACTCGATAATTCTTGGTAAAGTTAAAAATTTTAGTCTCAATTCTCTTGACTGGATATTTTGCTGTATCGGTCAAAAGAAATTTCTTGATTTCCTATGTTTACTGGAAGATAAGTTTTCATTTTACGTACCTACAGAATAAGATCAAGTATTTGAAAAAAGGTTTTTGGTGGCGGGTATTGTGTCGCGGCATTGCTTTGGAACAATTATTTACGCAAATTGAGGTCTAATCTACGTTACCTGAATAAGGGTATCCCCTGATGGTAAAATAAGTCTTTCCTGTGAGAATATATCACCGTTTACACGGCCGTAATATTCGTACTTGTTATTTTTAGATTTAGCTGCGTTGTCCCTATGTTTCTGTATATCTTTTCAATTGTAATATCCACATGATCTTGAGAATAATTTAGTAAAGTTTCAATATAACTTCGATAGGGGTAACTTGCTACTGATGCTCCTTTAGATGTTTCAATTTGTCTCGGTGTACACTATGTGTTCGGTGCCTGTGAGATCTGAACCATCTTCATTTACTAACTTAGCCTTCAAATATACAAAAACACATTTGATGGGTAGAGATATTGGTCAGAAGTGCCAGGGATATTGAATTCAAGAGGTACATCAGTATTACTGATTGCGTGAACTGGGTTAACACTAATAAAATTGGATTCACTTACACTCATCTATGTAAGATTCACGGAAAAGAGGTCCATTTCACTCTTACAACAGTCTTTGCTATTGGGATGGAAGAAATGCCTTTTGCTGGTACAATCGCTTAACGTATAAAGAGGAGATATATGTGTAAGGAATTCTTATACACGAGACAGATGCTAGTTATTATTATTTATATAAAAGTTACCACTTATCCCTGTTATTAGAAAGCGAACACATCTGTACACTTTATCTTTAGTGGTCCTTTCATATTCTTCTTTACAGGTTTTTTACGGCAACCAACACTTTGACCAGTCATCTTGCGCCGTATATTTCGTTTAACATCATCCAACATTTCATCTGAAGCATCGGCTTGTCAACGTTTTACAGCCATACGAGGGTCGAGACCACCCATAATATCTTGTATAGTGTCTATACCCGTCATAGCCACTTTTTTAGCGATGCATTTACCTCCTGATTTAAACAAAGGTATATCACGTCTGTACAACAAAGAAAAAAATCCACCTAAACCATAACCCCTCTTCATTCTTGAACCCCTGAATACTCTTTCTCTTTCAATTATTATTATTATTTAACGGAGCTTCCTTCTTATGTGTACTTTAGACACTGCTGTCCCAACTTTGAATGGGTACGGATTACCTTCAACGTCTCTCAAATAAATACGAATTGAGTTCAGTTGGGTCTTACTCAGAGGCAAGCAGTGAACTTTCAACTTCTTCAAAAGGTTCAACATTTCAACTCATTTCTTACATTCCGATCCCGATGTTTGGAATGAAGACCTGGATTTCTTTAAATAACAAGGAATTGTGAAACGTTTTAAGGTTGCAAACGACACAGTCAAACGGGGTGTCAAATTAATGCAAGACTACAATGTGAGCAAGACCAAAAACGAAGAGCAGAAGCAGTATGTTTTGCAAGTAATAGCTGAATGTCGAAGATTATTCCCAGACACATTGAAATCAACCCTCTCAAAACCTCTACCACCTACTTGATTCTAGAAACTCAATCTGACAAATTTACATACGAATTCGACCTACCTACCTATTATTATTAGTTTATATATTATTATTAATTTATAATTAATATTTAGCCTAGACATAAAATCTATACTGATGCTACAACTTGCGATTTATGAACATTGATTTGGTAATAATTAAGATCACTGTTTTAATTTCAATACGGTTTGATTATTAAAAATAAATGGTTCGTTTGTCATTATTTTCTTTCTTCTCCCCCGATCTATCCTACTCCTTCGATTAACCAGCCTGTTTTTTTAAAAAGTATCCTACTTGAACTCTTTGAAAAACACTTAAAAAAAATATCTACTTAAGCGAATTTTGACATTTTTATAGAAAAAGTCAGTTTTCGAGATTCAAAACAGCACCAGTCCTCAAAAAAGTCAAATATCTTTTAATCCGTAAATATGTCAAACAAATTGTGACAGTGAAAATTGAAGCTAGTAACAAAAAAAAAAAAAAAAAAAAAAAAAAAAAAAAAAAAAAAAAAAAAAAAAAAAAAAAAAAAAAAAACTTTCTAGGATAAACCGTTCTAATTTTATAACGGAAGATCCTTTTTTTTTCAGAAAACTAGCAGTTTATTTTAATATTTTTTGGGCTGATGAGGCAGGTCTTAACGTTATGCGGTCGAGCTGAAACTTTGACAATCTCCTTTTTAAACAAATAGGCAACTTCTTAGGGGTTCCCGTCGAGTTACGAGAAATAATCTTGCCCATATGTTTTGAGACCACCCTAGTGTGGAACTTGGCTCTCTCAAGTATCTTTCTGATCGACTAATTATTGCTTCACTCTTCTTATACTATGGCTTTTACAACGAACATATCTCATCGGAACTCTTTTTTTTTTAATTTACTATCTACGTTGAGGAGAATTCGTTGCCCCGCCCCCAAAAAAATTAAGAACTAAGCCAAAACTTCTAAACAGGTAATTAGTTTCTTGTAACTCTCTCTCTCCCTCTTCTCTCTCTCTCTCTTCTCTCCTCTCTCCTCTCTCTCTCTCTTCTCTCTCTTCTCATCTCTCTCTCTCTCTCTTATATAGTATATATATATATATATAACGTATATATATATTATATATATAATATATATAATATATATATATATATAATATATATATATATATATATATAATTATATATATATATATATAATATTATAATATATATATATATATATAAATTTTTCTGTCGAACAATTTATTCCATAGAAAATAATGGGATGGGAACTTCAAAAATCCTTTGTTCCCAAA
>JABUQX010087114.1:67500-69793 GCA_015478945.1 Trachelipus rathkii
TTGAGGCCGCCCTAGCAACCGTTGTGATGTGAGATTTCAAGACATTTTTTTTGTTTATGTTAAAGTCATGGATGTTTATATTGTCGACAGAAGAGACGAGAGAACCGTCGAAAGAAATTGGAAAGTTGAAAGATGTTTTAGAAAAGTGATCTGTAGCAGTTGGGTTTTTAAAGAATTAAATTTCACAAGGTTGAGACGACCCCACCCGGAAATTCTATCCAGATCTGCGAGAATGGAATTGGAAAGATTAAGACGAGAGGCAATTCTAAAAGTAAAAGAAGGAGCAGAATTGTAATGAGTTGAAGAATGAAGATTAGAGTCATCGGCATACAAGTGGATAGAGTTAGATGTGCAGGTGAGAAGATCGTTTCTTAAAAGTAAGAATAAAGCAGGAGATAAAACAGAACCCTTAGGAACACCACAACAGACAGAAAAAGAAGTCGCCCCGTCAACAACTGCCGATATTGAGCGATTTGAGATAAAACTAGACATAGGTAAACAGAGAGAAGGAGGAAACCCAAAATAAGGGAGCTTGGAGAGCAGTGACGCATGCCATACCCGGTCAAATGCTTTGGATATGTCAAGCGCCATCATGCAAATCTCCCCATAGTTCCTAAGGGCAGAAAACCATAAATCAGTAAGATAGGAAAGTATTTCGCTAGTAGACCTCGAGCGCCGAAAGCTGTACTGGCGATCGGAAAGAAGTGAATGAGATTCCAGATGATCTAAGAAATGAGAGTTGAGAATGGTTTCAAAGATCTTAGATAGAATACAAGCGAGAGCTATAGGGCGATAGTTAGAAGAATCAGAGTGGCTACCTTTTTTCGGAACTGGCTGGACATATGCGTGCTTCCAACACTGAGGGAAAGTGTTAGTATTGAGACATAGAGAATATAGTTATGAAGGAGAGGGGCATAAAGCACGGAAGCACACTCTCTTCAAAACACGGGGAGGAGTGCCATCAGGCTACCTGCCTTACCTAACGTTCATAATTTCAGAGCCATGCACGTAATCAAAGTAATCGCAGGCATTGCAGTAGGACACCTTTGAGAGGAGAAGGAGGAGAAGAGGAATGCCAGAATCGTCCAGGGTTGAGTAGAGGAAAATAGGATCCCGAACTATTGGCCTTTTCAGTTGGAGAATTAGCAACAAACCACAAACCATAGAGAGAAGGCAGATTTACAGAAGTTTTAGAGATGTTTTGGCAATAGCCAGAAAATTGGTAGGAGATCCAAGGAAGTTAGCGCACTTTCGTTTGATGAAAGACTGCTTTGCTCGTCGAAGAGTATCCCTGATTTGATTTCTAGATGAATGAAAAATTAGCAAGAGTGATAAGAACGAGAATTTTCCACTCCCAATACGACTGTCTCTAGCCTTGAATGGCCAGAGAACAAGTACGATCGAACTATGAATTATGAGGAGGGAAAGATTTAGTCGAAAAGGAATGAACCTGCATCCCATTAACGATTACAGTTCCCACCTTATCGGCAAGAAGCTGAAGCGTCACAGAGTAAACAGTAATTCCAATTATAGTTATCGTAGAAGCACCACAAGGCCCTCCAATCAGTCTGATCAAAGTTCCAGAAAAAACGCGTAGGGCAGGATAAAGCTGTTGAGAGAAAGTATAAAATTAAGAGATATAAGGTTGTGGTCAGATTTACCAATAGAGCGAAGGTGGTGTATTGTATAGAGAGAAGGACTAGTGGTGAAACATAGGTTCAAGTGTGTTCAAGAATTGTGAGACAGCACGGAATGTGTGGGTTTCTTTAAATTAGTTGCTCCAGAACATTGAGGATACTAAATGGTTCGGCTCCTCCCCACCTGAAATCCAGTATAGAGGCCCCAACCAGTGTTGTGTAGCATTGAAATTCCTTAGATAGAGGGAACCTTAGTATTTGGAATGAGAGCAAGATATACAACAGTCTTGTGAAAAGTAGAAATATTCAAAAAGGCGTGAAAATCTCTTCTGTTAGGGAGAACAGTATCAGAAGCACAAATTATTGTAGTAGAAGGAAGAAAGATTTAAAGCCACAGAACATTGAAGTTAGGAGATTCGAGATTCTCGAGACGTGTTACAGGAGTGTTTATTTTACATAGGCACATACTTTACCTTTAGACGGAAATTAAGAAATAAGTTATAGTTGGATACAAATTAACGAGTAAGGATGAATTTCTTAGCCATCTGTGTCTCGGACAAGAGCAAAAGGTGGTTAGAGTTAAGGTAGGTGTTGTTCCACGGATGCAGAGTTAGAGTTTTAAGCCTCGTATGTTTAGTAAATCTAATAGATCTCCT
>JABUQX010087115.1:0-12500 GCA_015478945.1 Trachelipus rathkii
TTTATATTATATATTATAATATTTTATTATTATATATTATTATTCTATATTCCCTCCCTTATTCTACTAATTATGTATTATTAATTTCATATATTTTATGTATTTAATCGTGCTCCGTATTTACTTATATCAATTTAATTTAGTTATTATGTATAATTAATTATTAATATTATATATTGATAATGGAAAAAACTGTATTTTCGATTTTTTAATAATATGTATATATAATTATTATATTATAAATTATATGATTAAAGAGGTATATAATATATAGTTTCATGTATATTATCGAGTGAGTCTCTTTGTGTTGATAATTGTATTCTTTAGTTAATACATTATAGAAATTATATAATATTTATTGTAGTGTGTTATTAAGATATCTAGATTTTTTTTCGAATATGAAGAATATATAGTAATTGAATGGACATGAATATTAATGTTATTGTATGGGGATAAGCCTCTGAAACCCGAGTGTTCAATTTGAAGTCGGTAATGTGATGTATATAATGGTGGTGGTTCACCCTGAGGGTGTTGAGACGTATAGCCGATATTAGCGTCTTATTATTCGCCTTTGTTAACGTGCACTGTTAGAGATCAATATGTTAAAGGCTAAAGCATATAGGATTTAACATCATGAAATGACCGTATCATTCGTAGCAGACCTGAGATTTGACGTCTAGACGCGACGATAGCGTGTCAGCTCATAACAACATATATCTAATACATTATATATTATATTATTTATATTATTAATTCTTTATATTAATTTACGCTTATTAGTATGTAGAAAGAATAAATATGTTGAGCGACTTGAGTGATCACATTTCTCGAGTAGAGTAATATCGTTGTGCACTACAATTACAACTACGTTCTCGCCGACTCTGGCGTCAAGCAATATTATATAGTTAGCTGACTCACCGACTTATATATTAATATCACCGGCTTTCCTGATTATATACTATATTGTATCGATCCTGCTTCTGAGACTTTTTCCGAACTTTTATATAACTATATAATACTATATATTATTTCTATATCCGGGGCGTGCTCTCACCACACGAGGATTCCAGAGAGACTTGTGTCGGCTTTCGTGATTTATCACCATATAGGAAAAAACTTGCTCTGTGTTATGTTTTTGCTAGCGTGAGTATCACTGTTCATGCTTATTGGTTATTTATTACATGAATATATTAATATTATGTATGGAGTGCAGAATTTCACTTTAGATTTTATTTAATTATTATTTTCTTATTATTACCATTATTTGTTATTCATTAGTCCGCCGCGGGTTTTTTTCTATCGGCAGTGAACCGGTTCCCGAAGTTTCGATAGTGCATGTGCATGTGAAGTAGTAAGAGTATATAATGTCTTGTATCTTGGTTAGGAATAATCTTGGAGGGGCTGTTATGATATGGGGAGGTAACCTTGTCGTAGACCGAGGTTACATTCTCCCGTTTGGTTTCCCACCGAAAGGGACCCTTTTGGCACCGCACCCCTATACACAAATCGAGAGGTAGTTATTACATAATTGGCTGAAATTGGTGAGGAGGTTCGAGAGGTGAAATTTCTAGAAATCAGCTTGATATGTGAATATGAGTGCGGTTTGACTCCGGCAACTGCGGTGTTGGAGCCAGTCAAAGACTACGCGGTGCGCGAGAGGTTAATAATTCTCAGCTGCGTAATAAAACACAATGTATGAGTGTTCTTATAAAGGGTTAAGGTCGACCCTAGAGGAGGGTTCGAGTATGATGGTTATGAAGGGTCCGTATAGGAAACGAGTGTCTAGGGACCCCCCCAATTAGGGGTCTCGGGTTCGATACGACTCGAAAAAAAGACAGAAGGACAGCAGTAGGCAAAACAAAGGTGAAGGAGGGAAGAAGAAGGATGAAAGAAGTGAAGGAGGGAAAGATGAGAGAGAAACCATCTTGCACTCAGAAGGATAGGTGTTGACGAGACGCCAAATGTCACGATGGAGCGAGTGGGTGCATAAGGCTCTCGGTGTGGCAGAGCTACGATGGAACGAGTTATTTAAATATTTGTGTAATACTACAATATTGGTTGTTGCTTATATTGTTATTGTTCAGAATGTTTTTTTTTAGTGTACTCTTGAGAATGGTTCAATTCTCAGAGGGACATTACAAGAAAATAAAAAATAAATAAATAAATAAATAAATAAATACAAATTTCCTTTTTCTTTTGATGTTTATAACTGTTAAAATTTACTGTTTTTTACACTTACCGGCTAGAAAGCTTATTGTAAATCACTGAAATAAAACCCACCAGTTCCCTCCAGTTGTCAGCATGGATTCCAACCTCCCTGACTGAACCATCCACTAACTGTGATCCCTATTGCATCTATTGATTTAAGGTCCTATTTTGGAGTGATCCATTTATTGATTTTTTTGGTAAATAACATTAAAATAGAGTCCAAGTTACTTGTAGGGTGCAAAACATCGAAAGCAATATAGCTGGTTGACGTCAAGAAGTTTTCCGGATTGCAATAAAAGAGCGCTTTCTTAGTTCATTATCCTGAAAATTTAATGAATATGACCCTCAAGGAAAACCAGACAAACTTAGCTACATTTCTTAAAACAGGATATCAATCTGTTAACGTTTAAAAGTTCCACATTATACTTCAGATAATAACAGTAACTATATACGCATAACACAAGGACTAAACCTCTTACAACTTATTTCTAATATCGCTGTTATTTCTTACTAAGACGACAAACTAGTACACTATTGCTAACAAAGTTCATCTGGCCATGAGAACCGTACACATCTTCAAAAGATGAGTGGTAATTCTAGTTTCATCACAGATACCTGAGCTGAGTGCATCTTGCTAAAACAGTACAGACCGTACGTTCCTTTCACGCCTGGATATAAATGCATAACAATGCTAAACAATAGCCATCCAAAACCTGAGAACATTCATAAGCTCATCAAATGGAAAGGAAAAATAATGTAACATCACGGAGACCAAACCCTAGACACAGGATCTTAAAGTCAGAAGAAATAGTTGCAGTTTATACATTAACAAAAGTATGCATTTGTACCGGGGTTAGCTAAATGTGCAGAAGATGCTAGGGTATTCCACACGGTAGTTGGGTACCTTATGAGGAGCAGAGGCCCACCATTTACAATTAAATAAGTTACAGAAGTAATTAATCGTGCACATGAATATATGTTAACCTACTGGAGTCAACTGTAAAATCCGCTAACTGATTATATGGCTAACTTACACATAACTTTATTGCTCCACACTTCCCAGTCATGAGGTTCTTTTCGGAGTGTCCGATAAAGATGGGGATAATAATCGGATCATTGGGTTCACAATTTACCTGCTCGCCGCACAAAATCCGCATGTTGTTAATTTATTTTATAACGCTATAAAAAATATATGACAAAGGTATCATCGATTTGGACGAGTACCTATAATCATATTATAATACTGCCTAGGCAGCATAAAGTATGCTACTGTACCCCAAGTTGGTATGCCCCATGGTCGGGTCAGCAATTGATCAAGATGATATTTTAATATCAGGATAGCATATCGTTCAAAGTGATTATTACTTTTTCAGCTAAAGATGGAAGCACCCTAACACCACATATAACTCGCACATACAGCGCGAATAACCCTAAATCGAACTCACCCAGCCTTCAGATGCAGCATATTGGCGCAAAACCATGGATGAGCAAGCGAAGAGAGTATTAAGATAATCTGTGCAATAAACATTACCAACACTAGCGGTTCCGCTTCCACCGCACTCCTCATCTCAAATGGCAACCTATAGTGTAACTAAGGCCTAACAGTATAGGTCCATGTCAAGAAGAACGAGAGTTTTATCGCGTGCATAAAACCCACCTAATCTTAATAACCGAAAACTCTGACATTGAATACTTTTTGCCCCTCCTATATAATGTCAACAATGTCTCCGCTACAGCTCTCCATGCATCGCCCTCTTCGACGAACTGTGCTCCTGATTTGAGTGAAAACAAAAAGCCCGAACAAGCAGCGCTGATATCAAAGCTGAATGCATTCTGCATACCACACGCGTCGGCTATCATTGGTATACCTAGTTGCTTATTTGATACATATTCGCAGGAACGAATGTGCCATTGGTTTACGTTCACCCTCCCATCAACAGTTATAAGCTGTTTTCTGTAAAGTACGTATATCGCACTTGTACAGAAACTTGTTAATACATAAGTAAGCATAATGTAATTTTCCTTAAATGAATGTGTATTCGTTTCGAAAATGGAGTCTTGTATCAAGTGGTTAGTAGGAACATAGATTCTCTCTCTAGAGACGCACCTAACGTATGAGAGTCTATATTACCTTATAAATCATATACTGAATAAACGTTAAACTAATTTACTATATAAAGTTCCTATATACTCACCGTTATATAGTATTATAAATAAATCTTTTGTAAGAATAACTAATCAAACTAATAATAATCAAATCGGATTTATTGCATAAATAGACCTCCAGCATTAGGGACTCCAAATTCGCTTTTCAAGTTTTATTTATCATTTTCTCTCAAGGTCGACTTCATAGTTGTGCATCGGTTTTAGCGCACCCCATTTATAGGATACAATCTTTAAAGGGTGAGTGTGCGTCAAACGTATTTATTTTTTTGCTCATTCAGTCTTTTTTTGTGGATTGCAATTTATTAACCGAAATTATATTACATCTTTAGTATCACGAGTGTACACTCAAAATCAATTGTGAGTTTATTTAATGAAAAAAAAAGCTTAGATCAAATTTATAGAGTTTTTATGTAACTCGCTCAAACCACCGATGAATATTGTTGGAGACACTCTTTTACACAACCACAATTAATGCATTGAGGAATACAGTTTCTCGAGGAGGAAAAATCGCAGGTTGAAATAGAGGAACGACGAGTGACTAGTGGACGCTTTATAATACCTACAACTTGCGGTTGCATATCAAAAGAACAACCGTTTAAGTTTTCAAGTAATAAAGTTGATCACACTTCACAATACTATATGTATAGGAACTCGCAATTTATGACACAACTATAAGACGTCACGCGAATGAAACATATTGTAACGCATAAAACACTAAATTGTGTACATACGACCAAAATAAACCATTACACATAACGAATCTTCACCCATTATACTGACTGTTAGATCGACGAACGAATATGTTATTTTTTAGAGTGTTTTCGCGGTTTGAATCAGATCTCTTGTCTCTCTTTCATTTAAGGTTATTTTCTTTATTAAAATTTAATCCTCTCTCACCTCTCCTAAATCTCCTCTCTCCAGTCTACTCTCCGTCTCCGACTCTCTACTATCGTCTAATCGATATCTCTCATCATTGTCTCTTCACATTATTCGCTAACTTAGTCATCAATTCGAAAATCTAATTTTCTCGAAAATATCTCTCATCTCTCTCGTAACTATCACTCTCTCTATCACTGATCCTACCCTTACACATCTCCTAACCTCTTACTTGACTCCTATCTATCCCCTATACTATCTATATCATAAATATACTTATTATTACATATTAATAACTTATATAAAGTTTCAAATAATAGAAATAACCTTAGTATATATATAATCATATATACTTTTAATATTTAATAAAAAAATATTTTATCATATATACTATATATATATATATATGAGTATATAACCTATAATCTAATTATCATTTTATCCCAAGCATATCTTCCTAACTAATTATAAATACGTTATTAAATTACTTTAACTATTATTTTAGTACTAAATGAGAGAGTGATAATAACTACATTATGTAACTATATTATTATATTAATAACACATAATGTTGACTTCATATAAGTAGAGATTATCACGCTACGTAATAAACTTCAGCCAATTTTTTTTTAAAAAAATATCTAACTTATCAGTATAAACGTATTAAAGTGTAAAGCCCTCCTCATTGGGGCATATCGCTTTTAATATCTCAGTTTATAATGTTTGTATTAAATACAATGCAGAGTGAACAGAAAATAAAGTAATAAAATATGACTTCTATAAAGTAAGTTACATTGTTATAAGTTCTATATACGTAACTCTTATGTTAGATCTAAAAAGTTTAGTTTAGTTAACGATACCGATCTTTAGCTAACTACCATATAGCATAGGTTAGCTCCGTAGATAAATAAGTTTAATTAGTCATTATCTAACTAAAGAGAATCTAGAGAAAAAATTGCTTTTTTTTTATTATTAATTATTATTAACTGCAAATGGATTATACGCTCTGCATTATTATTGAAATAAGAGTTGTAATCTAAATACTCTTGACTATAATTATTCTATTTGCATATCACTTCTGCAGACTAGGTTATAGTGTAAATAATGTGTTCTACAACCAAATGCAATGTAGCAGTCGCCCATTTTCGGTTTATCCCCGATTAAATATAAAATTGACACCAGTGCGTTGGGAAATGACGAAACGGGCTCGTCGAAGCATATCAGACAACAAGCGTAGAGATATACGCTGTCATCTCACGCTCGAAACCCTAATGCTATTTAGGCCTGGGACACTATTGGATCTCGTCACATGTCTACGTAACAAAGCGCGTAAAGCCGCAATATCGGCGTCCACCTCGGGCGTGGTCGTGACCCCAACCCCTTATCATACATCTCTACGTGACTTTCAAAATTTACCACGGTTTTCCGAGCTTATTTCCATTTACATACATTGATATTCAAGTTTCAGCTATAACCTATTTTCTTCATATGCGAAAAGGCTGCCAGTGGTCCGGACGTCCCATCACTATACTTATATATATACTCACTTATTTATCTATACTATAATATATATATATATCTTATAATTATATATTATTATATATATATATAGTATAGTGCATTATATATATACTATATATTTATTATTTATATATAGTATTTTATAATATATTAATATATATTATATATATATATTAAACTATGTAATTTAAAGATAATATTTTATAATTTTAGTGTTATTATCTCCTATAATTATTGGGACTTTTGTTTTTTTTTTTTTTTAATATCGATTGCACCGCATTAACTCATTCTGTAATTCAAAAGACATCCATCTCTCCCTAGATGGCAATATTATATACAAATCCTGAATTTAAATTAGTTCCTGTTTTTTTCTTAAAAAGAAATAAAAATCATTGATACATTAGCCTCAAATGGACTATTACCCATATAAATTTATACTATAGGTATAGTAATATATATATATAAGTATTATATATATATATATATAATTATATATATATATATATATATTTTATATATATATAATTATATATATATATATATATTATATATATATAATAATAATACTATATAATTCATATTGATATTATAAAAGATTTTAGTATTTCATATGATATTTAAGAATAATAATAATAATAATAATAATAATAATAATAATAAGGAATTTGCGTAATTTCAAAACTTTCACACATAAAACTTAAAATATCAATGATTGTACAACATATTTTTTAAAAAATTAAGATTTAAATTTGTGAAAGGAGTCTTTTCATTGATGAATTCAGAGAAGGAGGAACCAGTAATTGGAATGATGTTTTATGTTAAAGACAGTGATATAGGGATGATCAAAAAGTATCGATATATTATTAAATCTGCTGTATCTTGGTTTAGTTTTGGTTCTTATGTTAAATGTCTAATATATTTGACTTGACTATGTAATAGTTTATTATAAAATCGGAATGGAGTATCGCTAGCTCTAAAACTAGGAGGATGTTGTACATGTAAACTTGATGGCTTGAAAGTCCGTTTCTTTTTGGGTACATCAGGAGAAACCCAAAGGTGAAAAGAATTTAACTGTGTAAGAAGAACGACTCAAAAATAAGAAAAGATCAAGTATGTTGGGTTCATCTCTAAGACGATCAGTGATACCTGTAGGAATTGCATCATCTTCTAAAAATTGTTTTGAATAGAGAAATGGTAACAGGGTTTATCAGTTGTGTCTTGAGAACTAGACTAAAGCCATTGGCAGCAGCGAACATTGAAATCAACTTAAATGATGATTTCTGAGAAATGAGAATAATGGAGAATTTGTTCTATTTTGCAGGTTAGATAAACGAATAATTAGAATACTCGGCAGAATTAGCAGATAAATAGACAGTAAAGAGAAATTTAATTGTAGATTGGCAAGAGAGAGTCTAAACAATATAAAAAGAAGAAGTAGGAGAGAACAGAATATAATTTGCTATCAGATCGTTCAGACACCTGATTTTCGGTTAAGAGCTAGTAGGAGATAGGTTTATATTTGAAAAAAGAGGATTTAGTTCAAGACCAGAGTGGGAAATTAGAATATGGAAACAACGAAATTTTGCAGAAATTCATGAAAGAATTGACGGGTTGGGTGTATTCCGATATAGCTCAAAACTTAAGTCTTGAAGGCACCAACCCCATCATCAGAGAAAGCCAACTACACAGTTGATTTGATAGTGGAAGAGAGGCTGGATGGGGGGCTAAGTCGCCCAAAAAATATGTATTTAATTTGGAAATTGTTAAACGACAGCCATGTTTTTCTATTTCTAATACTAAATCTGTAATATCTCAATAGACAATAAAAACTCTCAATATCACAAAGACAAAGTAAACATCTTAAAATGTTGGGTGTGGGGGGTTGTGGGGGGTGTCAGATACTTGACCTTAGTAACTGCAGTTATAAACTTAAAAATTTACCGGATTGGTTCTATACACGAAGAGGCACTTGTCAGGTGTTGTTACCACGCTACGTCGACCCGTGTGTGGTTGGCTATTCAAATGTCTTAGTTAAGATATTGAATAGGCATGCAAAGTGTTTACCGTGACAAGGAACGTCAGTACGTGCGATCTACACTAGCTCGAAGAGGGAGAAGTCTGTATTTTATCTCTAGGCAAATAAGTTTTTTATGTTCCCGAATGTTTACGAACAATGAGAATACATTAAATGAAGAGCCTTTTAGGATTGGGAATAACCATGAACAGTCGGTAAATTGAACAAGAAAGCCTAGGTTTTTCTAATCAAATTTTAACTCCATGTAATATAAAATATTTTACATTTTTCGATGCCAGATATTTATAAATTTTTACTATAGAGGTCTTTTATAATTTATACTCTTGTGAAATTTGTTCCATATATATATATATATATATATATAATATATATATATTATATAAATTATATAGTATATATATAATATAAGTATATATGATTAGGAGTATTATATATATCTATATATACTATATATATATATATATATATAATATATATATATATATGTATATGATTATATATATATATATACATATGATATATATATATATATATTATTAGTATATATATATTGATAATTATATAAATATATAATATATTAATAATAAGGTAACTATATATATATATATATATTATATTATATATATTTTTAATATATATTATAATATATATCATACTGAGCTTACTGGTGCCCCAGTTATTGAAGAGTTTACACCTTTATCTCCTTGCTCACTTGTTGTCGTTTGGGAATGTGATGAAGCTTGCTCAGAAGGTTTAATTAGCTTCAAAGTACACTGGCAACAAACAGGTCAACAAGAAACACCGAAATTAACTGTAGGATATTCATCATACCATTTCTACGAAATTCAAAGTATTAATATCAGACACTTCCTACACTGTTTGGGTCTCATGCCATAAAATAGCGATGGGCCGCAAACACTGGTCCCCTCACAATGGAGAGTTATAGCAAAAATAGGCGGTGAGTAGAAGGTTTTAAAATAACTATAAAGGTGTAATAGCACAGTATATTATATCTATATATATATATATACTATATATTAGGTAGTACACTATAATATATCATACTAGTATACTATATTATATATATATATATTATATATATTATTCAATATTTATATATTATAATATATATATATATATATAATATATATTATACTATATATATATTATTATATAGTATATATATTATATATATAAGTTATATATATATAATATTAGTATATATTTAATAAATACAAAAATATATATCTATTATATATATATTATAATATGGTAAGTATATATATATATTCTATAGTATATTATATAAATTATATATATTGTATATATTATAATATATATAATAATCACGATTATATATATATATATATATATAATTATATATATGATAATATTAATATATATATATATATATAGTATCTATATTATATATTATATAATATATATATATATATATTATATAATACTAAGATATATATATATAATATATATATATAATATATATATATAGGATATATATACTAATATATATATATATATATATATATATATATATATATATATATTATATATTTATATATATATATTATATATTATAATAGTATATTAATATATATATATATATATATATATCTATATATATATATATATTATATATATATTATATAGTATATATTATCTATATATATATATATATAATTATATATTATATATATATATATATACTTATATATATATATATTATATATATATATAATAATAATTATTATATAATATATATAGATATATTAATAGTATATAGTTATATATGAGTTAGATATATATATATGATATAAAATATGATATCCTCTTATTCGATCTGGTGGTTCTGTTGCTTAATTTCAACTGAAAAACACAATCTCTTTTGGTCTCCTAATTTTCTCTAAGTCATCCTGGACGAATCTCTGGCATTCCTTCTCCTCCTCCTCCTTCTCTCTCAGGTGTCCTATTGCCTTTCGCCTGTGAGATTACATTTGATCGGTGCATGGACTCCTGAAATCTATGAACGTTAGGAATACGGGTGGCCCGCGAATGGCGTCTCCCCGAAGTTTGAGGGAATGTGCTTCCTTGCTGACCCCGCCCCTTCGTTCAAGCTATATTCTCTATGTCTCGAAACTATACAAACACTTTCCTTCAGTGTTGGAAACACGCACATGTCCAAACCTATTCCGAAAACAGGAAGCCGTTCTGATCCTTGCTGAGACTATCGGCCCTATACTCTCATTGTACTTCTATTCGTAAGATCTTTGAAACCGCTTCTCAACTTCTCAAATGCTTACTGATGTTAATGGTTTTATCGGCGCTTAGGACTACGGAGACTTGATGGTTGGCGAATTAACAGTATCCAAAGCATTTGACGCGGGGTTCGGCGCGCGTCAACTGCTCTCCAAGCTCCCTCCTTTGGGTTCTCCGTCCTTCGTCTTTGCTTGACTTATGTCTAGTTTTCGCTCAAATCGCTCAATATCGGCTGTTTTGACGCGGGCGACTTCTTTCTTTTTCTGTTAATTGTGGTGTTCCTCAGGGTTCTATCTTATCTTCCACTTTATTCTTACTTTTCATTAATAATCTTCTCACCTGCATATCTAACTCTATCCACTCGTATGCCGATGACTCGACCCTTCATTCTTCAACTCATTTCAATTCTGTTTCCTCTTTTACTTCTAGAATTGCCTCTCGTCTTAATCTTTCCGATTCTATTCTCGCTGATCTGGATAGGATTTCCGGGTGGGGTCGTCTCAACCTTATGAAATTTAATTCTTTAAAAACTCACTTCTACAAATCTCGGCTTCTTTTAAAACACCTGTCCAACTTTCCTATCTCTTCGACGGTTTTCGTTTTTCTCCTAGTGACAATATAAACACCCTTGGCCTTAACATAAACAAAAAAATGTCTTGAAACTTTTTTCCTCTTCTCAGTTCCTCCAGCTATACAAGGGCATCATCCGCCTTTGTATAGAGTACTGCTCTCATATCTGGGGGCTATGGTCTCACCCGGCTTTTGGACAGGGTCGAGTCAAAAGCCAAAAGACTTATAAACTGTTCCGTACTTTCCACTTCTCTTGACCCTCTATCTTTTCTATAGGTACCGCAGCGGCAGGTGCTCGAAGGAACTTGTCACTCGCGTACCATACCCACCTTTACGACGCCCTCGTAACACTAGGGGTGCTGTGGTCTGCCGCATGAGTTTTGTGTGGATATTGGTAACTCCGGGCTAGTTCGCTGCGGTGCTTCCTTCTTTCCTGCCATCTCGGTTCTGTGGAATTCTCTTCCATCTTCTGTGTTTCCTGCTGAATTTAATTGTTCCCTCACTTTCAAAGCCTGCGTCTATACTTCATCTGCCGTAGATTTTGCGATTAAAGTGTGACTTCTGAGTCGTGCAACACCCTCATTGCATAGGGCTTCGCCCGAAACTTTGAATACACTATACTGTAAGATTATATATATATATATAATATTATATATATGTAATATATATATTAGATATATTATATATATATATATATATATAATATATATATATAGTATATATATATATATATATATATATAATATAATAGTAATATATAATATATTATATATATATATATATATATATATATATTATATATATATATATATATTATATATATATATTATATATATATATATATATATAT
>JABUQX010087115.1:17500-19277 GCA_015478945.1 Trachelipus rathkii
GTGCGCCACGCTCACGTCGCGGGAGATTAGAGGTCAAGAGAATTTGAGAGTAGCGTGCAGTTTATTAGTCCCTCTCTTAGCTTTAGAAGCTCAAAACCCTCTACATCCAACTAGAGGGTGGAGCCGACTGCCACTACCCTCGCAAAATCGTGAGAACAGTATCCAAACGAAGGCGCGGAATAAAGGAACCCTTAATACTGGGTAGCTGTGCAGAAGAAAATTCCCGCAACCTTGAAAACAGACTCTCAGCTTCTTTTGAGACCACTTAGCAACGTTGTGATATAGGTTTCCAAGACAATTTATTGTTTATCTTCAGACCAAGAATGTTTATGTCGTCAACAGGTGAGACGTTAGAAACGTCGAAGAAAATAGGAAAATTAGGGAGGTGTTTTTGAGAGGGAGATGTAAAGAAGTTGAGTTTTCAAGAGTTGAATTTCACACAGGTTGGCGGCGGCTCCACCGCAAAATCCCATCCCAGTAAGGCCAAGAATAGAACTCGGAAAGCTTGAAGACGAGAGGCCATCTAATGCAAAAGAGGGAGCAGATTTGAAATGAGTGGGAAAGAATTGAGAGTTGAATAAGTCCGGCATAAAGAGTGAAACAGATTTAAGAAGTACAGCTGAGGAGATCGTTGAATGAAAAGTAAGAATAAAAGTTGGAATAAAACAGAACTTGAGGAACACCACAATTACAGGAAAGCAGGAAGAAGTCGCTCCATCACCGAGTACTGATATGCAGCGACCAGAGAGAAAACTTGACAAGCATTAAGGCAAAGGAAGGAGGAAACCGCAAAAGGAAAGCGGAGCTTAGAAGAGTAGTGACGCATGCTTCTAGGGACTGGGAAACTAACAGATGGGTTTAGTGTTGTCTCCTATCAACGGGCTTTATTTAGATATTGTTCAATGTGTTGAGTGTTATAATTAGTGCTATTAATAATGTTAAAGATAATAGCGACAATTGATAATAGTCCTAGTGTTAGTGAAGGTCGTAATTTTTAATGTTTTAAACGTTAATGTGAGTGATGTTAATTAATAATGTCAATAATGGTAGTGATATGTATATTTGTGTTTTTATATATATATATATATATATATATATATAATATATATATATATATATATATAATATATATAATATATTATATATATATTATATATAATTATATAATATATATATATTTATTTTTTGTTACTTTATAATTATTTATAAAAAGAAGCGCCCGGTAGCTTCGTGATAGCAGCACTCGCCACAATAAAGCGAGGTCCCAGTTCGCACTGTCGGGTGGGAGAAATGGAGCTTTCTCTTCTTGGGCTTTGGCTTCGTCCTGTTTCCGGACGTCATTGAGTACACCCTCTTCTTAGATTGGGCCCTAGCCCGTGAGTGTAGTGTTATCTGAAAAAAAAGTTGCCAAACCTTATGGAAAACTACCAATGAAGCTATTTTTCTCCAAACGATCCTAAATCGGCCGTTAATCTATTTCCCTCGTCCAATACTAATTCCCGTTTACTGTTAATAGTTTCTGTTACTCTATCAACCCACTCCAATTAGGATTGCATCCTTTCTCATAATTGCCTACCAATCGGCAACTATCCTTATCCTTACTTTTTCTATTCGTATCTATTCTGCTTTACTCCAAAAAAACAGTACACTTTCATTTTCAAAACCTTCAAAACTTTTTTTTCATTTTAGAATTTAATGTCCACGTCTCACCCAATACAAACCATTTAGGAACAAATATACACTCAAAATTTATTTTTACCATTCCAGTTAAATTTCC
>JABUQX010087116.1:0-2500 GCA_015478945.1 Trachelipus rathkii
ATATATATATATATATATAGATATATATATATATATATATATATATATATATATATATATATATATATATATATATATATATATATATATATATATATATATATATATATATATATATATATATATATTACATCTATGCTAAATGACTATATATATATATATATATCTATAACTATATATATTCTACTACATCAATATTTCTTAAGAAAAAATTGTTTCCAGTAGTGTCTGAAGGCAACATGTACGTCTTTCTCTTTTCTTTCTTTCTTTATTTATTTTTGTTTTTATGTAAATTCCAAAAGAAAGAAAAAAGGTAAACTACTTTTGAACCCAAATTAAGAAAAGCTGATTTGAAAACCCAAAAAAAATCACATAATTTTTTTTTTTTCCCCCGTAAAAAATTGCTGAAAGTTAAGGAAAAGATTGTCGAAGGAAACCTTCCTCTAACTCATTATGCTTAACACAAAATTTCACCTAAAAAAATTTTTTTTTTTTTTTTTTTTTTTTTTTTTTTTTTTTTTTTTTTGCATTTTATTTCCCATAATTTAATAAGCTTAAAGCTTAAAAGAAAATAAACTTGAAGAAGTTTTTGACGACATTCTCAAGTTTGTTGAAAATATACCAAAAATGAGGTTTTAGTAGGAGAGATTTTTTTCTTCTTCTTTATTTGTTGTGGAAGAAGATAAAGTATTTTTTATAAGCATCTTTTTACGAATAATTTAAGATGAATAAATTTTCCAAGCACACACACACATACACACCTATACACGGTTGCAAATGCGCACAATTATTAAAAACAATCATGAATTTGAAAATTCCATAAAACTGGGATAAAAAGTTGCTTTGCAGTTTCTTTTAAGTTACAAAAATCTTTATATCTATCTATCTATCTATCTATCTATCTATCTATCTATCTATCTATCTATCTATCTATCTATCTATCTATCTATCTATCTATCTATCTATCTATCTATCTATCTATCTATCTATCTATCTATCTATCTATCACTATCTCTGTCTCTGTATCTCTATCTATCACTACCTCTGTCTCTGTATCTTTATATATCGCTATCTCTGTCCCTGTATCTCCATCTATCACTATCTGTCTCTGTATCTCTATCTATCACTGTCTCCCTAATTCTACATATCCATCTATCTACCACTCAATCTTTATATCTCTTTATCTTGCAATTGCTATATATTAATATGCAATCTCTGTAACCACAGTTGTTCCAAAGGGCAGCTACCATGGGACTTCACAATTCACATCTATGCCAATGACTGGATTTTTTTTATTAACTGTTGTTAAAACTATTATACATGCAGACAATATTATTTTTCTTGCAGAGTCTGAATGTTTGGATATATTGACTCCATTTATCAAATAAAAACCGTTTAACATCTACGACTGATGTCAATTTAACCGGTTGGTTTTGAATACCGGTAAAACTAAACTTTTTATATTCAAGCCCTTTTCTGTTACGACTTCTAATATCTGCCTAAACAAGAGCATGATAGAATTTGTGGAAAACTTTATATATATATATATATATATATATATATATATATATATATATATATATATATATATATATATATATATATATATATATATATATATATATATATATATATATATATATATATATATATATATATATATATATATATATGTTATAGATAAAAATTTGAAATATCATGACGAAGTTAACAAAATATGTAATAAAACACTACGATTTGTTGCTATTACACATCATGGTAGGGATTATTTTTACTTATTAACTGCAAAAACAATGTACTATGATGCGTAAGTTCATTTTTCGTTGTTTTACAGTGTGAGTCTTGGAGAGGGGGAAGAAGGGTTATATTGCCCAGAAGAGACCGAATAAAAGTTGTTTAAAACAAGTTAGACAAAAATTCTTTATTTCCTGTACAACTCGGGAAATTTAAAAGAAACTAGGTATATTGAACGCTAAAAAAACCCATATGTTAATAGTGACTGAAATTATTTATAAGACTCTAAACTGTGGCTATTTTCCCATAAATCAGACCCCTCCCATGGGATAATATTTCCACGTAATCTGTGTGGAATCTTAATGATATTCGAGTTCCTTATTCGAGGGTCGATGCTACTATGAAACTGAACTTTTTGTATAACGAACTTTCAACTTGAAATTTCTTTCCCATGGTAACGCGAGGGCTTCTAAAAATGATAAAATATAAAAATTATCTCAATAATTATTTCTTGGGGCAATATTGTAGGCTTCTTGTGGAATATCTTTTGTTTTTTGATGGGATTCTTCCTCCCCTCATTGCTTTTTCCAGGTCATTGAACTTCTATTATTAATTTAATTTATTTTTGTAAATGAAAGTTTACATTAGCATTATTAACATTTTCTTGAAGTTTATATAAGAAAATGTAATTACCTGGGAAAAATAATATATCTATCTATCTATCTATCATCTATCTATCTATCTATCTATCTATCTCATTCTATCT
>JABUQX010087116.1:12500-17500 GCA_015478945.1 Trachelipus rathkii
AATATTTCTTAATCAAATCAGTCAGCCTATTATTTTTATTATATATTTTGTTTTATTTTATATATATTATTTTGAACATCAATATCTATAATCTTTATGTTTATATATTTATGGGCAAAATTTATATAAATATATATATAGAAACCATGTGTATTATATATTTATTATTTTAAAGCATAATATATATATATATAATATATATATATATTATATATATATATATATATATATATATATATATTATATATATATATATATATATATATATATATATATATAATGATATTTGGTATTAGGGTTCTATTATTTGCAGTGCGCAACTGTAATGGCGGATACCTACGGACCAAAAATCCGAATATATGTTATGGGATTATAAAACCTGTTGGTAATTTTTCGAAGTATAGTATATATAATATATATTAATTATATATTATATATATATATAAATATATATATATATATATAGTATATATATAATATATAATATTATAATATAGGTATATAGTACTGAGGTTCTATATTTCAGTGCGCAATGTATGCGGATATGCTACAGACATCCGAACTATAATGTTTCATGGATTTATAAACCATAGTTTGGTAAGACCATGTAACATTTTCTAATTTATTTTTTTTAATTAAAGTATTTTTAAATTTACTCCAGTAGTTTTCTTGAGTGTTTCCAAACGTGTTTTATTTTCTCATTTATTCAAATATTCAAGTAGTTATTGCTTTAAGTCTTAAAGACATTGGTTTCATGATCAAAAGCTTGATCATAAAACAGGTTCATTCATTGATAAGAAAAAATATTGACTGAATTGTTTTCACATAAGGCAAAGAACTCGGTCAAGCCGTTGTTTCACTTGAAGGGTCTTCAGGGAGATAAGTTGGTGAGTTTTAAAGTATAATATTGCATTCTAATATTGCACAGGCCGGTAACTCATTTAACAGAAGGCCTGGATACTGCTACAATACAGGCTTGAGAATCATAAAAGGTGTTAGTTGATTGGATTGTCACGGGGGCCTGGCCAAAGGATTTGTTTATACGTTGGAAGAGTAAGTTTATGACAAATAATTTAATATCTTTTTAACCAATCGCACTACATTTATAAATTGGGTATTCCTGTCTCGGGATCTTATATTATAACCTTTCAGTCATTATTTCTTTATCAATGAATTGCTTGTAGTAAAGTTATTTTTGCTATTTTGTTGAATATTTGAGCTCAAGGTCGTTTGTTTGTAATTTTGCTAAGACCTGTGCCAGAACTATTGTTCAAGTGTTGCAACTAATATCCCAATTGTTGATATATGATATATGTTGATATTGTGTTTTTTTTTTAACTGTCAATATAGTCGTTTGGACTATTTGTTTTATTGAAGTTAAACGCATATGATTTTTTTTTTGTGTATTGGTGAAATAGCAAACTGCTATTGCAACATACCTGTCGTTTGGAAACAGAGAAACACTGGAATAATTTTAGTACTTTATATTTTATGCTTTTATAAATATATATATATATAAAATATATATATATATATATATATTATATAATATATATGTATATAATATATATATATATATATATATTTTATATATATATATATATTTTATTTTTTTATATATATATATATATATATATATATATATATATATATATATATATATATATATATATATATATATATATATATATATATATATATATATATATATTATATATATATATTAATTATAATATATATATAATATATTTAATTTATAATATTGTTTAGATAGGCGTTAAAATTTACAAAGTTGAGCGAAGTAAAGTAGTATTTGTCGGAAGTTCACGATTTTACCTATTTTGTGTTCTGGACCGAGAATATTACTTTCCCGCAAGATTTTGGTGAAATTTTACTACAGATTTCCTATAACTAGTATTATATATATATAATATATATATAATATATAATATTATATTATAATAAGTGATTATATTAATTGTTTGATATATTGGTACACTGGACTAATTAGGAAGTGACCATTTTGAATATTCGAAAAATTATATTTTATTTCCATATATCGTGTAAAATTATTTCTTTCTGGGTTATATAATATATATAATAGTATATGGAATATAGTCCATAGTATTGTAGTATATGGTCTATTGTAGTATATTGTACACGAGTAGTTGGTAGTGGTATACTATAGTATTGTGATTTCGTGCGTTGAAAGTGACTTTGTTAGCGAATAATATATTTTGTAATTTGTTTTGTATACAACAAATATAACAATGGCTACTACTAATGCTGAGTTTATGGAGATGTGCAAGTCCGCTGGTTTAACGGGTAAGGATCTCACTGCTGCTTTGAGAGATAAAATGGCTCAAGAAGCCGCAATTGAGCAACAGAAGGTAGCCGCTGCTTTGGAGGAGAAGAAATTTGCCGCTGATTTGGAGGAAAAGAAGGTTGCTGCTGCTTTAGAGGAGAAAAAGTTAGCGCTTGAGACAGAGAGAGCTAAGCTTGAGGCTGAAGCTGGAGTAGAGAAAGCCAAACTCGAAGCAGAGGAGCGAAGAGAAAAGGCTAAATTAGAGGCAGAGAAAGATGCAAGAGAGGCGGAAGAAAGAATGCTTCAGATGAAGCTTGATGCTGAAGAAAAACAACGTCAACATGACGCAGCAGTAGCATCGCAGAGCGCTCAGAGCAGCCATAGCACTTCCTATGCTAATAAGTACCCGAAATTGAAGCTTCCATTCTTCGATGAGAAGAAAAACGATATTGAAGAATATCTGTTAATGTTTGAGAAGCAAGCAGAGGCGAACGACATCCCTGTGGAAAAGCGAGCGTTTGTTTTAGGATGTTTCCTAACAAGTAAAGCTGTCAGTGTGTTTAATAACATGACTGTTGCAGAGTTGAAGAACTATGAAGGTCTGAAAAGAGCTTTATTGGAGAGGTACGGACTCACGGAAAGTGGGTACTGTACGAAGTATAAAACTATGACTCCTACGGAAGATGATAATCCTAGGGTGTATTTACAGAGGATTATTGAAGCTCTTAAAAAGTGGATAACAGCAGCAGATGTAACACTGACACCTGATGATCTTATTGAGTTTTTCTCAGTGGATAAGTATTTGAATACTGTTCCAAAAGAACTCGCAACCTACCTAAGGGAAACGAAGAAGAAAGCACCGGAAGAGATAATAACTTGTTCAGAAGGATACATGGAAGCGCATCGTTTAAAGTTCGCAGTAAATAGTCACACGCGAAGTCACAATCACGTTGATAAGAGCACACATAACAATAATAATTTTAGATCAAAAGGCAATGGTTACTCCACGAATGGTAATCATAAGAGTAGCAACCAACATGCATCAAGAGCAACTAACAATGAAAGCAGGATCGGAAGTGGGAGCGGCGACAGGCAGAACTATCGTCGCAGTAGCAGTGAGCCGAGAGAGGTGCTCACATGCTTTAAGTGTCAAAGGAGAGGGCATCTCGCAAGAGACTGTCGAGTCCCTCCTTATTTCAACAACAGTAGTAGAGGACAAGGTAATTCAGGTAGACAGAAGGAAGAAGCAAAGGGCACGGGAGCGTCCGGAGTCTCTGATAGCGGCAATAAAGTCCTGAATTGCTCAGGTGAAGAGCCGAAACTCCTGAATGAGATAGAGAAGGTGCAAAATGACGAAACGTCACACCTACCTGTAACGTATGGGACGGTGAATGGCTATCAAGTCAAAACCCTCCGAGATACCGGGTGTAACGTAGTGGTTGTGCGAGAAAAGTTTGTACCGAAAAGGCGTTATGTGGAAGGACAACATGAAAAACGATTGTTGGAGCGGTGACGGCGAAGCTTCCTCTCGCAAAGTATCGAGTGTGGATACCTCTTATGTACTGTGGGTCGGACAAACTCGCAGCCCCAGTGGCTGCCGTGGTAAGTTGGAGTATGATTTGGTTATTGGGAAATGTAAGGAGCATTGCCCCCTGGAGTCAGAATAAATCTCGCATGGGATCGATCCGTGTGTCCGAGGGCCCTCGTACAAGTAGAGGTCGGGCATAACAGTAGAAGTATGCTGGTCCCCATCGCCGAGAACGCTGAGGAAGATTCACAAGAAGAATCTGATCAAACAAATCATAATTTTGGAATGGCGAGTTTGGAGGTGGAAGAGTCTTACAGAGGGAAACCGTCAGCGCCACAATCTTTTGACATCAATAATAAAGATGTCGAGCCAACCACGGAGCCATCACTAAGTGTGATGACTGGGTCTAAATGTTCACCTGAAAACGAAGAAGTTACAGGAAAAGATGAAGTTGAAGTCCCTACTGATCTACTAATAGATGTTGAAGAAGACACAAGAATAATGGATGTCCAGATGACATCAATGGTAGAAAGTACAAAGTGGTCTGAAGAAACAGATCGTACTTACGAAGATGATGAGATGGCGAGAGGTGATACAGCAGTCGATCACACGCAAAGTTCTGGAGAGAAGGGTGTCGTAGCTGTGGGTGAAGGGGAGATAACGCCAATGGTGATGAAGTGCAAGACCTAATTAACCGATCGGGAGACTTTTTAAAAAGTAAACAGAAAGACGATGTCACTCTACAGAGGGTATGGAGGTCAGTGGAAAAAGGTGAAAACAAGTATATAGTAAAGAATGGTTTGCTATTCAAAAGAGTTGTGGAAAACCAACAGGAAAGGTTCACTTTGGTTGTACCGAAAGAGTACAGAAGCAGAGTTATGAAGGTGGCACACGATGAAGTCTTCGGTGGTCACCAGGGGGTAAAGAAGACTATGGGTAAAATTACCCAACAGTTCTTCTGGCCGAACATATATTTGGACGTAACTAAACACTGTTACTCGTGTGATATATGCCAGAGAACGTGCCCGAAAGGTTCAGTGAAGAAAATACCTCTGTGCCCAATGCCCATCATTGAAGAGCCATTTCAAAGAGTGATCATCGACCTGATCGGGCCCAATCTCACCCATCTCAGAAGGGCATCCAGTAAATGTCCAACCACTTGTGGAA